>JAODAL010045139.1:10000-32221 GCA_025379985.1 Phyllomedusa bahiana | reverse complement strand
ATAACTAGTATTAAGATGACTAGAAATGATCTGGTTGGGGAGGGCTCCCGGGATGGGGGGGGGGTTCATAAAAAGGAGCCCAGCTTCTCTAGTTACGCCCTTGGGTCTGAATACCAGAAAAAAATTTAAGTTGATGGGCTGCATTACTTTTAAATGTGATACAATGCAAAATTATTGCTTAGGTCATTACGCATGAGGCAACGCCAAATATGTGTCCTTTTTATCTATCCATTTTTATGTGATAAGGATTTATAATAGGGAAAATGTTTTTACAGTATTTTTTACATTATTTTACATTTTTTGCATTTTTTTTTTTGCTTGTACCAACATGAGACTGGACTGAGCGATGTAATGTTATAATACATTACAGTATATCATTGTACTGCAATGTATTTATTGAAAATCAGTCTGTGAAGTATGTCTCTGGGCAGGGTCTGGCAGGCCTATATCACAAACACACCAGAAGTTGTTAGGCTGTTATAGCAACCATGGGCACCCCAAGATTGCACAGGAAAACATGGAGCCCCATTCTGTCAAATTTCTCACATGCTATTGACAACTAATCCCTTGCTACTGACCGCTAAATGGTTAAATGCCTGGAATCAGGGTAAACACCACCCTGAACATGTCTTGTGAGCTCTATTGCTTCGCAGACTGCAGATGACAGTCTCAGGGGCCGCATGGTGCATGCAGCCCGCAAGTCGGAGAAACCTGGGGAGACATATATGATCGGGTTTTTCACCCTTTTCTGGTGTAAAATGCACCAAAGTGAGCCGGCTACGATGTTTAATCCGCCAACCAATGTGTTAGGCGCATTGTTCGCAAGACTCAGCACTTTTTAATGCTTCTAACACGAAGTGGCATTCTGCGGGCGTGGCGCACCATACTTGTAATATTAGACACATTACTGCTCGAACTGGAAGACCTATTTTAATGTGGTCTGTCTGAGCCAGACGAGTCGAAGTGAAGCTGGATTTGCTGTTAGGGAGAAAAATGTCCAATATTTATCAACTTACACCAGTACAATAATAAATAGTAATTTATGATAATTATCAAACTATATAACATTTAATTATTTAAATTTAATAAAAATGTTTATTATATAAAATATAACAATATTTAATATCCCAAAAATATAAAAATGTCTCCTATAAAATGTATTTAAAATTAATAGAATCTAAAACTAATTTTACATTAAATAACCCACTGATGATCTAGTTCAGATTTTTTAATTTTTACTACATTAAATTTGATATATATTTTTGCTGCTCTCACCCTTTATTCTACATACACATGGCAAGAGACAGCACAGCACAGGTCTTGCTGGGACCTGTGGTCCACAAAGCAAGATCAGTACCATAGTGTCTATTCACTGACAAGCTATTCTAATGATTTTTCTTTTATTTCCAGCCTATCTATAGCCTTTATACATGTTCTGCACATTACTTATGCGCCTAAGTTCCATAATGCGCCAAACATCCAGACAAGGCGCAATGAACTTTAGACACCATATATGAGCGCACAAAAATACTTTCATACATTCAGGCACATTTGACACTGAAAAATAGATGCGAAAATGCACTTCGATGCACCTAGTTCCATGTCTCCCGTATTGTAGAGAGTAGACCACTGCTGTACACCATATTCAGAACAAAGAAGCCACGTACTCTATTATATCTATCTATCCCTCTATGTTTCTGTCTATAGGATGAATGCATGTATGAAAAGTACAGGACTACAATTTAATTTAAACATAAATAATATTCATATTTACATTTATTAAGCCACATGTCTACAAAATAGGACCTCAGTATTGCCGCATACCAGATATTGATGAAAGCATTGTACTGACATCTGCTGTTCCCTGGAGAAATCTCTCTTCATAAGAAAACTTTATTTTACTACAAGATGTGAAACATGAATACATATGCCCTGAGAAAAGACTCACATTACACAATACCTCCTATTAGAGGCATAACTATAGGAGGTGCAGGGTGGCAGTTATCCT
The DNA here is from genome assembly GCA_025379985.1 of Phyllomedusa bahiana. Classification (NCBI taxonomy): domain Eukaryota; kingdom Metazoa; phylum Chordata; class Amphibia; order Anura; family Hylidae; genus Phyllomedusa; species Phyllomedusa bahiana. The sequence continues at coordinate 30,213 of JAODAL010045139.1, read as the reverse complement.
CAAGCCCTAATGTGTGAAGGAGCCCAAAGTACTCTCTCAAGACAACAGTATTGTAAATGATAAATATGAGGTCAGGCCCATGTTAGGACACTTTCACACCTAATTTGCAGTGTATATTTGCAGTGTATGCAAGGAAAATTCCTTGCTTGTGCAGCTTCTATAAATTCTGTACAGCTTGTACAGTATTTATAGGCCGCTATTCACCCAACTTAGCAAAAGAGTGTCCATTTGGTGGCCATTGGGCTGGTACACAGTATACTTTTTCTTTGCTAGATGTAATAGTGCAGCAGGCTGCACTATTCATTACAAAGGCATCCAGAAAAAAAACATACCGTGTCATATACAAGATATAGAATTTATAAATTTGATGACTATTTTCGAGGGGTGCCACAGTATGCCTCAATAGTGGTGTAAAGGTGTGTGGAGGAGGTAGATGGTGATGGTTCCAGGTCCCAGGTGTCAGGCAGGTATTCATATCTGGGTAGCAGGTGTCAGGGGTCAGGCCTACCGGTGTGGGATTGCTGGGTAATGTAGTGCACCAGCACTGGAATCACAGAGACTTGGGATCATCAGCTTCGGATGTACAGGCTTTATTTACAGATCAAAAACTTGCAGGATATTACACTGTTCAGTACTTTCACAAGTACAGAACAGGTGTGTGTACATCAGAAAAACAGTTCATAATCTTTCATGTCTATCACATTTCAACTCCAGAAGGAGAGCTTTCCTCTACTGCCATGTAGCAGTCCTCTTTCATCCTGGCTACTATGAAACCTCTCTTTTCTTCCAGGTGAAGGATATTCCCCAACTCCGTTCTGCGACTGGACCAACACCACCAGTCACTCTGCAGGCCTTACTCTGTGCATTTAACGTTCCACAGGGGCCTCACCTTGGCCATATCAGTTTGGTGTTAATTGGCCACAGCTTTATTTAAAACCACATAATTACCACAATCACAGCAAGGTGTCAGTTGCAATATTACATAAATATGTATTTGGATTCACAGATACCACAGGATCCCTCAGCTGCCTGCCATACAGCAAAATGCAGCATGTTCAACTTCCACTTCCAAAGCCAGTCCACTTCCAGGGCACCAATGACGCTACCACAACCAAGCCATCCCTGGAAGACGTTAACATTACCACATCTTTAAGTTTGGCCTCCAAAGCTCAGCCAATTCACCACCATTAAGTTTAACAGCTTCTGTTAGTTCAAATTGGTCCACCATAACTTGCCTGCAACTTCCCTCTGTCTCCCAACCACAACACTATACATGTGACAGGTCTTAAATAAAGCAACTCTTAGAATATTTTATATATATATATATATATATATATATATTTTTAATATATATATAAAAATATTAATATAAAATTATATATATATATATATATATATATATATATCTGCAATGTAGCTAATCTGGTACGTTTATTTTTCTAGAGCAGTCAGAGTTTGGTGGAATGGCTGCTCCCACGTTCCAGGCCAGGGCTTACAAGGCGTACATAAAGCCATCAGTGTAAGATGAGAGGGAGGTGTGGTTCACTAGCAGATAGTAAAGCTCTGCAGGGCCCTTGTACTGTCCACAGTGATTCCTGACCGTCCTCCTGGCTAGATAGTGCTAGGGTCTCCCTGATCTGAATGGCTTCTGCTATTAGGCCATCTGTTTAATGAGGAAGTGGTTGGTCTCTTGCTGTGCTCGTATGGAATCTGTATAAACTGTTGGGTGTTGGCCTGCACGAGGTGCTTTACCAGGTCCTTCATTTTAACAGTCTGGTCTTTTAGGTTGACAGCAGCCTTAACCAAGGACATACATTCTGTATAGTTGGGCTATAGCAGGACCAGTTCAAATGATAGCCCAGAAGCAGTCTTTTCAGGTGAACAAACACATGTATTTATTCTTGCGATAAAAATGCAAACAGAAAAATCAATAAGAATTGCTTCAGCCAAAAATAAATTAATGACAAAGTCCTTGTTAGGTACCCCAGTACCGTACTTCCCCTTCACAGGGTTAGGTGGACCTCATTCTGGTTTAGTCCTTCAGGGATTGCAAGGCCCAGCTCTGGCTCTCACACAAACAACACTCCACTGAAGATAATCCCAGAAGACGCCTTTTAAGCCTTTCTTACCATCTTTGAGAAGGTAGCCAAACATGAGAGACTGCCAAGAGAGCAATGGGTCAAGGTCTTGGCCCCATTTTTCACAGACGAGCCCCAGAAGGCTTGTTATGACTTGTCTCTGCAAGACCCAGAGAATACACAAAGTTAAAAGCAGAGATCCTGGCATATCTGGGCACAACAGTTACATTCCAGGCTCAGCAGGTGCACCATAGGGATTACAGGAGGGACAAGCTTCCGAGGTCCCAAATACTTGATCTTCTGCACCTTGTTCACAAATGGCTGCAGCGAGATGTCTGTTCTCTAGCCAAAATAGTGGAGCGGGTGGTGATGGACAACTTGGTGCATGTTCTCCCCTAGTCAGTGCTGTGCTGGGTGGTGCAGGGGAACCCCCTGACTGCAGATGACTCAATGGGATTGGTGGAGAGATATCATGCCATGAAGAATTCAATGGCTGAAGAAGCCCTGACTTTTCCATACTGGCGTGTCCGGAATGATTCTGAAAGCCAGAGGAAGGATCTAAAACCCTGTGGGGAAGATGTTCCAGTGCCAAGAGCATGCCAGAGCCAATGACCAGACCCACCCTAAGAGAAATCATCTGTTGGAGATGCAATGTCCCGGATTATATAGAGGCCTAGTTCCCCCCAGCTCAAAAACCATGGACTGTTCTGTAGGGTGGTTGAGCATTCGTGTTTGCGCATTCGCCATGCAGCACTGCTCTGAATACTGGAAAGGGACTCCCACTCTGTCCAGTCATGGTGAATGGCACCCCCATCATTGGACTTCTGGACTCGGGGTGCTTGGCCCTCTTCTAACCGTTCATATCCCTCATGTGTTAGCCCCTGGAAACTCCTTGGGGGTTACTTGCATACACAGGGATACCAAAATGAACCCAGTGACCCAAGTCAACATAAAGACAGATGGAGGTACAGTGTCGCCCCATGTGGGAATCGTGCAGGGACTGATGCATGACAAGGTTATTGGCTGGGATTATCTTCTATTCTGGGGTCTTTGGGAAAGAGTTGCACCACAGAAATGCCCAGCATACCAAATTAGCCCCGGGAGCGCTGACCATGAGGTAGCTCCAAATTTCCACTTTAGGTCATGGTAGGGGAAAGGAAGGAGAAATCAGCCCTTGACTAGACCAAGAGGTGTCTTGAGGAATCTTTGGGGCAGCCTAACTTCCGGGTGCAACTCTAAAAGATGCCTTTAATATTGTGGTGGTACTTAATTATTATTATTATTATTTATTTTAAAGCGCCATTGATTCCAGGGCACTGTACATTCGAGGGGGTTACATACATTACATAAGTCAACGAGTACAGTGATAAGTGGTAATGACAATTGGCACGACAGAGGGAGAGAACCCTAACCCTGAGGCTTACAATCTAGAAGGAGGGGGAAAGAGACAGGAGGTGAGGGGCAGACATGTCTGTGGAGGAACTTAATGGGATATTACAAGAGCCAGGGACGGATGAAAGATTTTCACACTTTGCCGTGAATGGCAACTTAATGTACCGGTCGACCAAAATTCGTGAGGAAGTAGTGGAACAGTTCCTGGCCCCCGAGCCCCATAGGCGCATGGTAATGGACCTGGCCTATGGCCATGTTTTTCTGGTGCACCGAGGGACAAATAAGATAGTAGAGAGAATTCTGGCCATGGTGTTACTGGGAAATTAGGGATTATTGCCAGTCCTATATTTACTATTTTGCCATAGGCAAACTTAAACTCTATCAGTTTCTCCAAACTATAAAAACCCTAAAACGTAATTTTAAATTTATGTAAAAAACTCTTAACCCCCTATACACACAAATTTAAAAAACCTAAATTTCTAACCTCAACATTTAACCCTTCTATTTCTAAAAGGAAAAGGAATAGCCCCCTTTTCCCATTATCAAGTTTGGTTTGGAACCCCCCCTCCCAACGGGAAAGGGCCTTTATAAAAAACCCGAAATTTTAAATTAAAATCCATTTGGTGATCCCAAGCCCCCTACTTGGGGAAAAATCGCCCCCAAAAATTTAAATGGACACAAGAAAAAAAAAGGCTCCTTTTACACCCTCTGCAGCGGGGTGTCCCCTTTTTAGACAGGGGAGGAAATCAAAATTTTAAAAAAACTTTGCCTGACCCCCCCAAAACATTTTTTCACAAGCAAATCTGGCTTTTAACCCAAGGGTTTTAAAATTTCCGGGGTCCCTTTGGGGTTTTCAAAACCCAAAATTTCCTTTATATCAGGGTTGGGTAAAAACACCCTATTCATGTGCTCCCCCAAAATTACCCTCAAAATCCCCCCCCTCCCCTTTCCCACTCCCCATGAAACAACTAATACATTTGCTGCTAAAGCGGCCCCCCATACTCTCATAACTAAAAATCCTCAGACAATTTTTCCCCCATCTCCATGGCGGCGTAGGGCCCCATGTTCCCGGGTCCCTCCCCCCCGAGCCCCCCTTACTGTATAAATAAACATTTCAGCCCTGACTTGGATGGATTTTCCTTTTCCCATTCCTGTCCCGAATCCAGGTAACCTCCCCCTGTCTCAAAATTTCCACAGGCCACAAATTTCCTTTAACCAAAATTAAATTAGGTACCCTTTGGGGGCGGGGGCGAAACTACCCTTTGGGGGCCCCATACAAACCCTTTTTGGGAATGGCCCCCTCCCATTTTCCACCCAGGGCAGCCTCCTCCCACACCCCCTTTCCCCCAAAACCGGGCCCTTCCCACCCCCTCCCTCCGCCACACCACGAACATTTACGGGAAACCCTTCTTAATAAGCCCATCCCAAGTTAAAAAAAAAAACCACAAAAAAAATGGGAAAAAATTTTCCCCAAAGAAAATTTACAAAAGCTACACTTACTGCTCAAGGGCCCTTAAAAAGATATACTAAAGCCCCCATCCAAAAGCATCTCGGGTTTCCAAATGCTGCATGGGAAAAGGGATGGGCTTTGCCGGAAAATTTTAAAATGACCCCAAAGGGCTCAAATTTTAAAAAATTTCCACACCAGCAGCAAAAACCCCACAGTAAAACAAATAGGGAGAATGCCATAGATAAGGGGTCAAAGGGGAAACCCCCTTTTTCATACGGACCCCTTCCCCGGGGGGGGGCAATTTCCCAAAATTTAACCCAAACCGTTAATCAACAAATTACCTCAAATTTTTTCCAGCTGTTATTATTTTTTTTTTTTTCCCCTAAAACATTTTGGGGAGTTTGGGGTAAAAAGTTTTGTGCAATCCCTTCAAAGGCGGGGAAGCACCCCCTTTTTGGAATATTATGGGCGCTAAAATCTGTAACTCAGCATGTTGTTCCGTTTTGAAAGGGCTTTAAACCCTTTCCCAACCCGCCTTATTTTGGGGCATTTCCCCATGTAAAAAATACTGTGGTTTTTTTTTCCCTGCAATGCGGTTTTTAAATTTTGGGTACCAAAGCTTGGGCCCTCTTTAAAAAAATCCCACCCCTATTTTTTCCCATGCACCCTTTTTCCCAAGGAAGGCCTGCGTTGGGACCCAGTATATCTTTAAATCCTTTGACCAGTAATTTGACTTTTTTTAAGTTTTCCCTTTGGGTAATTTATGCCCCAAATTTTTTTTGGGGGTTTTTATTTAATAGTGTAGGGACTTGCAAGAAAGGGGAGTCCTTGCCGGGGCTTGCAAGTTTGCATTTCTGAAACCCGGAAAACAACAAAAAAACTCAAATTTTTCCAAAATGTTTTTAATATTTTTTTGCCCTAAAACACTTGGGACTTGGGGGTCCCAAAGTATTTTTTTGCAGGACCCCTTTAAAAAACGGGGAACCTGCCCATTTGAATTTTAATGGGCGCTATAGGGTTTAACTCACCCATTTTTTTTTTCCCCTGTAGGGAAGGGGGGTTACCCTTTTTCAATGCCTTATCTATGGAAAATTTCCCCAAAGTTTTTATACTGGGCTTTCGCATGCGGGTTTGTAATTTTTTAAACCTAGAGAAATTGGCTCATTAATATCCGGCCCTGCCTATCTTTCCCATGAAAGCTTTTTTGGGCCAGAGTTTTGCCTGTTTGATGGGACTCAGAAATATCTTTCAGCCATTAAAGCAGTAATTTAGTTTTGTATTTTCCCTTTGGGAAATTTAAAAAGTCCCATTTTTTTTTTTTTTTTTTTTTGGGGTTTTTAAATTTTTAAATGGGTTTTAGGGACTTGCAAAAAATGAGGCCCTTTGCCGGGGCTTGCAAGTTTTCCCATACGAGCTTCCGTATAAAACTAATACCCCCAATATTTTTCCACCCATTTTAATTAAAATTTTTTTTCCCAAAAACCCCCTTGGGGGAAGTTTTAGGGAAACAAGAAATTTTGTTAGGGACACCTTCTAATTTCGGGGGGAAGCCCCCCCATTTGAAAATTAGGGGCGCTTTTGGCCCTTAACTCAGCATGGGTTTTCCGTATAAAAGGGGCGATCCCCTTTTTGAAACCCTTTAATCTATGGCTTTTCTCCCTAATGTGTTAACTTTTGGCTTTCTGCATGCGGGGTTGTAAATTTAGTACCAAGAGTTTGGCTCTTTAAAAAATACCCGGGCCACCTGCCTTTTCTTTCCCATGCGGGTTTTGGGTTCCAAAAAAGGGCCGGGCTGATGGGACCAGTATATTTTTTCAGCCATTAAACATAAGTGTAGCTTTGTATTTTTCCTAAGTCATCCCGTTTACCAATAATAAAAGGGAACTTGTCCCGAGTGCCCCGCAGCCCCTCGCCAGGTGGCGGGCGCACTCGGTGCTTGCCGCCCTTTGGGGCCCCGGGCGGAACTCCCCGGGTTCCCACGGGAAAGGGCCCCCCGGTTTCCCCCCTTTTTCCCCCTTTCCCTCCGGACTGGGCCCCGGTTCCCCAAATGCCCGGGGCCTTAGGAACTTTGCGCCCCGGGCTCTCGGGGATTTAAAGGGCCAGTACGCCATTATTGGTAAAGGCTGGCAGGTGACCCTATTTAACCTCCTTCCTTCCGGGTCACCTTTGCCGGGAATCTGTAGTGCCGTACTGCCTTTAGAGAAAGCGTTTCTGCCTCATAGCCTGTCTTCCGTGTACGAACCCCCTTTACGCTCTGTTTCTCGACCACAAACCTTTGCCGCCTGTCCTGACCTCCTGCCTGCCCCGACTTCCCCTACTTCTCACGATTTTGTACCACGCACTGCCTTGGCTGCCACCGCAAGCAAGTCTTTGCCAGTGGGGCGACCTGGTAGTTCTCCGCCGCAGCAAGTCCATCCCGCTTTGGGGGCGGGCTCGGTGAAAACCGGTTTCAAACTTGATTCCGCCCCCGGGTTTACGGCTTACACCATCGCTTGCGGTGGTCCAGTGGATCCACTACCAGCATCCGTTACAGTAAGATCCGGCCATGGATCCCGCCAAGGTACCTTTGCCTGGTGAACCGGATCTCACGGCGATAGTGGCTCAGCAGTCACAACAACTTGCGCAACAAGCCCAGCAGCTGAACCAGTTGTCCGCCATGCTGCAGCAGCTCCTGGCTAACCCACAGCCTCCGACTCCTCCTCCTGTGGTGTTTGCCTCCTCCAGTCCCCGGGGAAACTTCTAGGCGGGCGTTTTACCCACTACCCGACAAGTTTTAAAGGGGGGACTCCAAACTGTGCAGGGGATTTATTACCCAGTGCTCTATGGCACATTGAGTTAATGGGCGGGTCAATTCCCCACTGAACGTTCTAAGGTGGCCTTCGTGGTCAGTCTACTGTCCGGGAAGGCTCTAGCTTGGGCCACCCCTCTCTGGGAACCGGGGCGACCCGGTGACGACGGACCTTAAGGCTTTCCTCTCAGAGTTCCGCGTGTCTTTGAAGAGCCGGCACGGGCATCCCTGCGGAGACCGCTATACTGAATCTTCGCCAGGGCGACTCCTCGGTCGGCGACTACGCAGTTCATTTTCGGCCCTTGGCGTCAGAACTGACCTGGAACGACGCCGCTCTATGTGCCACTTTCAAAAAGGGCTTGCCCGCAGAGTTAAGGACGCCCTAGCGGCTAGAGAGATCCTGTCCTCCCTAAGCGAACTGATCCACCTAGCCACTCGGATCGATGTTCGCTTCTCCGAGCGGCAAGAGGAACTACGCCAGGAACGGATCTTGCCCGACCACGCCGTTTGCCTCGCCTGGCTCCGGTCTTCCAAAGACCACAGCTGCCACTTCCGCTCCCAACCAGTGAAGAACCCATGCAGGTGGACCAGGCACATCTGTCCGAACAGGAGCTGTCCCGCCGTCGGGCAGAGAAATTGTGCCTTTACTGTGCCAGCCCGGATCACTTTCGAAATTTGGTGGCCCGCTTCGCCCACAGCGGCAGGGAAACGCCCACACCTAGGTTATGTCGGAGAGGCGTCCCTAGGTGTGAACACTTCCTCTCCACGCCTTACTATGGAGGTTAAGGTCTCGTCTGGTACCGGACTCGTTTCTCGTGTGCCCGCCTTTCTAGACTCTGGATCCACCGGGAACTTTATTCACGCCACCCTGGTGTCCCAGTATCGCCTTCCGGTGACCCGTCTGGAGAAGCCCTTGGTGATATCCTACATGAGAGGTGAGCTCCTTAGTGAGGCCATTTGGTACGTGACCAAGCCATTGTCCCTCCGCGTGGTGGCCTTACACAAGGAGGAGATCACCTTTTAAGTCCTCCCTCGGTCGTCCTAAAGCGATCCCTCTTGGGCCTTCCGTGGCAAACAGCTCCATGCCCCGACCCCTCGACTGGAAAACCGGGGGAGGTTCTGCGTTGGGGTTCCGACGCAGAGTTGCTGTCTCTCAGTTCCGCGGCCAGTCCGGGCCATTCCACCTCACCAGTCTTACAGGTTCCTGCCAGGTCTTCCCGCTGAATACCGGGACTACGCGGACGTCTTTTCGGAGAAACAGGCCGAATCCCTTCCTCCTCATCGCCCCTATGACTGTCCCATTGACCTCCTTCCTGGGCCCAGTCCGCCGTTGGCTAGCCCAGAGACTCAGGCCATGTCGGACTATATCCGTGAGAACCTGCAAAAGTGTTTTATACACAAGTCCTCATCACCCGCCGGAGCTGTTTTTTTCTTTTGTACAGAAGAAGGATGGTTCTCTCCGTCCTTGCATCGACTACCGGGGGCCTGAACCAGATTACCGTGAAAAAAACGGTATCCGTTGCCACTAATTACAGAACTCTTTGACCTTCTACAGGGAGCCAAGGTTTTCTCCAAATTGGACCTGCGCGGGGCATACAACCTCATCAGGATCTGTGAGGGAGATGAGTGGAAGACGGCGTTTAATACCCGCGTTGGTCACTTTGAGTATCTAGTAATGCCATTCGGTCTGTGCAATGCTCCCGTGGTTTTTCAGGAGTTCGTAAATGACATCTTCAGGGACCTGCTCTTCACGTGTGTCATCGTTTACCTGGACGACATCTTGGTTTTCTCCCCTGACCTCAGGACCCATCTATCACAGGTGCACCTAGTCCTGCAACGCCTTCGCAGCAACCGCCTGTACGCCAAATTAGAGAAATGTGTGTTCCATCAATCCAGTCTGCCTTTCCTCGGTTACATCGTCTCCGACCGAGGCCTGCAAATGGACCCCACTAAGCTGTCTGCTATCCCGCAAAAGGCCCAACCTGTTGGACTCCGAGCCATACAATGTTTTTTGGGCTTTGCCAATTACTATCGGCAGTTTATATCCCACTTCTCTACACTGGTGGCTCCTATTGTGGCTCTCACCAGGAAGAAGGTGGATGCCTCTTCGGTGGGGGCCGGAGCTGTCCTTACTCAAAAGGGTCCCAAGGGGGGAAAACCTCACCGGGTTCTTCTCCAAGACCTTCTCGTCAGCTGAGAGGAACTATGCTATGGGGGCGAGAATACTCGCTAATCAAGATGGGCCCTGGAGGAGTGGCGGCATCTCCTGGAGGGAGCTCGTCATCCTTTTGAGGTATATACGGATCACAAAAACCTTCAGTATCTCCAGTCGGCCCAGCGCCTCAATCCTCGGCAAGCACGGTGGTCTATTTTTTTTTTCTAGATTTAACTTCCGGATCCATTTTCGCACAGCCGAATAGAACATCAGGGCGGATGCTCTCTCTCGCACATCTGACATCACTGGAGAGGAGCCGCAGCCCCAACACATTATACCTCCGGAACGCCTGAAACCAAGCAGCACCTGTCCTCCTTCGGCAGATACCCCCTGGCAAGACCTACATTCGGTCGTCGCTGCGCAGTGAGAATACTGAATTGGGGGACATTGCTCTTTGATTTGGGAGGACATCCTGGGGCCCGAAACGTTCCAATTGATCTCTCGGTTCTACTGGTGGCCAGGGCTGGCTAAAGATATTAAGGACTTCGTGGATGCCTGTGCTACTTGTGCCCGGAATAAGGTACCCGCCACAGTCCTTCCGGGCTGCTGGGGACCCCTGGCCTACGCCCAGTACTCCATGGTCCCATGTGGCGATGGATTTCATCACCGACCTTCCATCCCCTTCAGGTAACACCGTGGTCTGGGTCATTACGGATAGGTTTTCTAAGATGTCGCACTTCGTCCCACTGCCCGGGTTACCTTCCCCACCACGTTTTTGCCTCCCTTTTCTTTATTCACGTGTTCCGCCTGCACGGTCTGCCCCAGCACATCGTTTATGAAACGTGGGGTGCAGTTCGTGTCCAAGTTCTGGGTTGCGCACTCTGCTCCCGATTGCAGGTGAAGTTAGACTTCTCTTCGTCTTACCAAACCGCAATCTAATGGCCAGGTAGAGAGGGTCAACCAGATTCTGGGCAGCTACTTACGTCATTTTGTTTCTGCCCGCCAGGATGATTGGGCCAACCTCCTACCCTGGGCCGAATTTTCATACAACTCGTTGGACTCAGGGCCTTCAGGCGCGTCTTTCCCCTTCTTTACTGTATAATGGCCGGCATCCCCGCCCCCCTCTCCCTCTGCCCTCTCTCCGAGGTTCCTCTGTAGATGCCTTGGTCCACGACTTATCTGGCATTTTGGAGCAGACTCGTCAGTCCCTGCAGCGTGCTGCTGCCCGTATGAAGGCTCAGGCGGACAGAAAGAGGAGACCGGCTCCAACCTTGTCTCCGGGAGACAAGGTGTGGCTGTCCGCCAAATATGTCAGGTTAAAAATCCCCAGCTATAAGCTGAGTCCGCGCTTCCTTGGGCCCTTTGAAATCCTGAGCCGTATTAATCCAGTAGCGTATAAGCTCCGACTCCCACCCACTATGCGGATCCCAAATTCTTTTCATGTATCCCTCCTGAAGCCCGTCGTGTTGAACCGCTTCTCCAGAAAAGTTGCCCCCCCCTCTCCTGAGGCTGTAGCCTCCAAAGAGATTTTGGCTATGAAGTCGGTTAGGGGTAAACGGCAATTCCTGGTTGATTGGGAGGGATTCGGTCCAGAGGAGAGATCATGGGAGCCTGAGGAGAACATACTGGACCGCGGTCTCGTGTTGAGGTTCCTCCGAACCATAAAGAGGAGGAGGCCTAGGGGGGGGGGGGGGGGGTACTGTCACGAGTGGTCCCGCAGCCCCTGCCGGTCCCACGGGTCGGATTCCGGCTTCCCCCTTCCTCCCGTCCTCCTGGCCGGCCGGTATGCGCATGCCCGCGTCTTAGGCGCGCGTGCACCGGCTCTCGGGGATTTAAAGGGTCAGTACGCCCATTATTGGTAAAGGCTGGCAGGTGACCCCATTTAACCTCCTTCCTTCCGGGTCACCTTTGCCGGATCTGTAGTGCCGTACTGCCTTTAGAGAAAGCGTCTTCTGCCTCATAGCCTGTCTTCCGTGTACCGAACCTTTACGCTCCTGTTTCTCGACCACGAACCTTTGCCGCCTGTCATGACCTCCTGCCTGTCCCCGACATCGCCTAATTAGGGTAGATAGGGCCAGTAATTAGGGTAGATAGGGCCAGTAATTAGGGCAGATAGGGCCAGTAATTAGGGCAGACAGGGCCAGTAATTAGGGAAGACAGGGCCAGTAATTAGGGCAGGCAGGGACAGTATATAGGCAGGCAGGGCCAGTATATAGGCAGGGCCAGTATATAGGCAGGCAGGGACAGTATATAGGCAGGGCCAGTATATAGGCAGGCAGGGACGGTATATGGGCAGGCAGGGCCACTTATAGGTAGGCAGGGGCAGTATATAGGCAGGCAGGGACAGTATATGGGCAGGCAGGACCAGTATATAGGCAGGCAGGACCAGTATATGGGCAGCCAGGACCAGTATATAGGCAGGCAGGGCCAGTATGTAGGCAGGCAGGGCCAGTATATAGGCAGGCAGGGCCAGTATATAGACAGGAAGGGGCAGTATATAGGCAAGCAGGGCCACTAATAGGTAGGCAGGGGCAGTATATAGGCAGGCAGGGCCGGTATATAGGCAGGCAGGGGCGGTATATGGGCAGGCAGTGCCGGTATATGGGTAGGCAGGGCCGGCATATGGGCAGGCAGGGCCAGTATATGGGCAGGCAGTACCGGTATATGGGCAGGCAGGGCCGGTATATGGGCAGGCAGGACCAGTATATTGGCAGGCAGGGCCACTTATAGGTAGGCAGGGCCAGTATATTGGCAGGCAGAGCCACTTATATTGGCAGGCAGAGCACGTGGTGCCCCCGGGCAAGCGCCTACCTAGCTCAATGGAAGAGACGGCCCTGGTTACATCTTGTGACTCGCAGGTGATGTTTCTCTGACAAGTCATGCACTTTCCTTTTTCTTCTCTATCCGGCCAAGACCTCCATGATGACTTCTCCTGGCCACCACTCATCCCTGAAGATTTGGACACAAATATCTTAGAATCCTCACTTTTTTAGCACCTTACCCATCATCCCACTCCTCTGTACAAACTTCCAAGGGGAGCAGAGCAGGTACAGACCATAGTGCCACAGTCTCCTAAAGGGGAGGGAAGGAACAGAGGATTCACCCCCTTGTGTTACAGCTATGGCCTGTACTCCTCAGAATCATATTACCAGGTATGTAGACCTCCAGTAGATAGGTTAGTAGACCCTAGGTGGGTAGGTAAGCAGTAGTTAGGCCACAGTAGTTAGGCAATTCAAACTCTACACACCATTTGGTGCTCTCCTAACCTCAAGGAGAGATGTTCCCCTTTCTGAGCCACTCATTGCCTCCCACACAGCCAGCCAGCATCGCTCTGCTCTGCATTGATGAGGGACAAACATCACAAAACAGCTGAATGCAGATAAAAGATACTGGCTTGGCTAAATATCGTTTTTGCTTTCTCAAGACCCAGTGGGTCAAAAGCGAATTGAGGATTTGTTACATCCTATAAAGGGCACTTGATCTTCTCAGCTCCTTTCCCATAATGCCTTGTGATATGCAGATGCTTAGTAGAGGGCAAAAAGGCAATTCAAATTCTACACACCATTTGGTGCTGTCCTCGCTTCAAAGAAAGATGTTCCCCTTTGTGCCATGTTGAACTTCCAGTAACCAATATGAGAGAGTGTGAGAGCAATAACACCAAATTTAACATACCTGATTCGTATACACAACTGAGAACTTGTAACACTAATGAGTCAAAAGACACCATGGAGAGAAGATTTTCATTCCCATTTTCACTCAAGGGTGTACTCAGTTTTCTTACTAGCTGTTTAGACATCAAGATCTATATGGGTTAGACATTGATGGCTGTGTGTGAAGTTATTTTGAGAGCATGCCAAATTTACACTGTTACACAAGCTGCACACTACTACATTGTATCAAGGTGTCATATCTTTAGTGTTGTCCCATGAAAAAATACAATACAACATTTACAAAAATGTGAGGGGTGTCCTCACTTTTGTGAGGTTCTATATATAGAGTATTTTATTTTCAAGGCCTTAAAAATAAAATTTCAAACTAAAATTGGGCCAAACTTCAAAACAGACACTAAATCCCAAACTCACAAAGAGTCATCCTTTGGCACTAAGGAAAGGAAACCCCCCTTCTGGAGGGAACCTCTAGGGCTGGGGTGTGAAAATCGTTTTCACTGGGGGCCACATCAGCCTCACGGCGTACCTTAAAGGGCCAACATAATTTTAGAACTGTGTAAATGGGACTTCTCCTTAACTGTTACATTTGTACAGTATTGCTATTATAATTAGCCCTTTGAGGGCAACCAGGAAGAATATATTGCCCCCCATAGGTAGATACATATGACCCTTGTAGGTAGATAAGTGGGTATAAATCCCCCTGTAGATGACAGTTATATCTGCCTAATGTAGGTACATAGGTATTTTTGCCCCCCTGTAGCCAGGTGGTAAATTGCCACCTGTAGCCAGGTAGTAATTTTGCCCCCTGTAGCCAGGTAGTAATATGCCTCCTGCAGCCAGGTAGTTGCCCCATGTAGCCAATAATTTGCCCTCTGCAGCCAGGTAGTAGCCCCTGTAGCCATGTAACTGCCCCCTATAGCCAGGTAATATGCCCCCTGTAGCCAGGTAATATGCCCCATATAGCCAAGGAGATGCCCCACATAGCCCCCTGTAGCCAGAGAGATGCCCCACATAGCCCCCTGTAGCCAGGGAGATGCCCCACATAGCCCCCCAGTAGCCAGGGAGATGCCCCACATAGCCACCAGTAGCCAGGCAGACGCCCCACATAGTCCCCTGTAGCCTTGTAAATGTCCCATGTAGTCCCCTGTAGCAAGGTAGATGCTCCATATAGCCCCATGTAGCCAAGTAGATGCCCCATATAGTCCCCTGTAGCCAGGTAGATGCCCCATGTAGTCCCCTGTAGCCAGGTACATGCCCCTTATAGTCCTCTGTAGACTGGAAGATGCTCCATATAGCCCCTGTAGCCATGTAGATTCCCCATATAGTCCTCTGTAGTCTGGTAGATTCCCCATATTGCCACCCTGAAGCCAGATAGATGCCCCATATATGTAAATACAAAGGGAGAAGGTAGGAGCAGGTGCAAGTGTGCAGCTGCTGACTGACTCTGTGCGGCCATGGTAAAACGGCCGTGCGGAGTCAGAGAGATCGCGTGGGGCTGCGGGCCGGAAAATACAAGGCTGCGGGCCGGATTTGTCTTGCGGGCCTTGTGTTTGACACGCGTGCTCTACGGAATTTTAGTTGGAAGATTACCCTTTCTCTGGGCTTGTAGGGTAATGCCAAAATACAATTCAATATGATATCACCAAGATTTTACAAGGCAACACATATATTATACAGAAAATCTACAGACAGGTTAAAAAAAAAATTCCCAAATCAAAATCCAACAGGGAAGGAGTTAAATACACAAACAATTATACTTAAAAAAAAAGGCTATGTTTTTCCATTTTTCTGGTGGGGGGAAAGAGGACGAAGCATAAACCCAAGAATTAAAGTCTTCAAATTCCCCTTCTAAAAGGGGAATCACTGCACCCGAAATCCATCCAACTACATAAACACAATGATTAGTAAAGGTGTGTACGGTTCCCCCTCCCATAGTAATGTACTCCTTCACTGCACACAAAAAAAAAACCCTATTCAAAAAATATACTTTATTAGATACTTAAAACTTTTAAATTTGGGGGTAAGAAAAATGGCAATAACTATCGCAGAAATATCTACTCTAACCTGCCCTAATACCCTATAACAAGCCCCAGGTCACGACCTAAAGATCAAAAATTGGAATTTTTTTCAGCCAGTTTTCCAGTTACCCTCAAAACAACAACAGAGGCTTTTTTTTATGGGGTAAATAAACACAAATAAGTCCAAAATAGCCTCCAAACTTATGCAATACAAGATCATTTCTTCCCCGGTAATCAATAGTATTCAGAGGCTGAAACCCAATGTTTCTACTAGTCAAATTTTAATCCATGGGTTCCAAAATAAAATTGTTAATACAGCACTAGATTTTAATGGGTATGTAGGGTAAAGAAATATACATACGACCTTCTTAGTAAGAAATCCCCTTCATCATTTCCAACGCGTTTCCCACTCTATAATGGAGACGGGTTTATCAGGGGGGCCGCAATGAGCCCCAAAAAGATATCAATAATATCCATGCACGATAGATGCCCTGATGTATGCAGGCAAAAAAAACCGAGTGATCTCACCTTTAAAAAAATCCCGTGGGCCCTCCTTTTCGCGCGTTGGAACGGCGTCCTCCTTACCTCACTGGCACCTCATTTAGTCCCTATTGCACAAGCTCCAACATAGACGCGGCGCCATAGCAACCTTTTGTCAAGGCGCGCATACGCCCAACATAGACGCGGCGTCATGACAATCTTCGATGAAGGCGTGTCTGCGCTCGACATCTCCCAGCCAAGGCAAATACAGCGGCAGTAGAAATAGACTGAGATAACTCTTAAAAAGCTTTTACTTTAGTTAGGGTGGATAGCAAAGCCCAAAAAATACGGGGTGCAAAAAGTAAAAACAGTACGTACTTAAAAGTGAACCTTTCAGCAACTTTTGTAAATGTATATCCTCGCATATGAAAATATAAACTCTATTTATGACCCCCAAAAAAAAATTACCAACAAAAAACTTAATAAATTAAACGGTTCAAAAAAAAAAGGGCGCAGGATAATCCGCCGGGTCGGGGCGCACCTGTTCCGCCATTTTCCCGCGGAATCAGCGCCTGATTTATGATCGTGGCCGTGTGCGGCGCTCATACATAGCATGTAAAAGTTCCGCCGCGCCTCGCCAGTGTTGTTAGGCGCATGCTGGACTGAGGCAGCATGCGGGCTGCGCCTATTGAATTGCCGTCCGCGTGTCGTGTAGTGGTTTCTTTAGGGTTGTTTTTGCTTTTCATAGCATGCGTGTAAAAGTCTGCCGCGCCTCTGCAGTGTTGGGCGCAGTGCTGGGACGAGGCCGCAGTGCGGGGCCTGCGCCTTATGATTCGACGTCTGAGAGGTGCGCTCAAACATGTGGGAACATTTTCCCTGCCCTCGCCAGTGTTTTGGGTGGGGCACAGTGCGGAGTGCGCTGATGGCGCATGTGCGGGACTGGTAGGCGGCCGTGCGGGACTTAGGCGCCATGCGGGACTTCGCGAAAAGTCTGTTCCCGCTGCGAACCGGCTGTGAACAGCGAGAATCATTCCACATGTCGGTGCGAGTATGAATCCAGAAATCGCCTTTATAAAGGCTTCAACCCTTTCATGAAAAGAGCTGAAACCCTAAAAATTTAAATTCATAAAACACATCACTTTCCAATATCCTCAGTCAAGAAATGTCGACATTGGAAATACAGTAATTCAAATAGTGAAACGTATTCTCATTGGTCGGCATAAACCGCCAATCAGAATAGGATTACAGTGAACCCTTGAAAAACCTATGGAACTCATTGACCAATCAGAATAGGATCACAGGGACCCATTCGAACCTAGGAGAAATATTGACCAAGTCATATTCAAAGGTGTACAGTTCAAAATACAGTAACAAATACAGAAAAGAGCTGATTGGCTGAAATATACGGGGGCTTGCCTACTCAGCAATCAGAATAGGAGCGACAAGACCCATTATATCCTATGTAAAGTTTTCGACCAATCAGAATAGGAGCGACAAAGACCCATAATTATCGCGATGGCGACTTTAGACCATCAGAATCCAAGGCGGTGACAGTTCAAAATACAGTTAAAAATGCTGCAAAGATGATTGGCTGGAGCCAAGCGGGGCTTGGCTATCTCGCGGACCAATTAGAGCGCGAGCTACTTCTCCCATTGTAGTCTATATGAGAGATCGCGACAATGAAATCTCGCTCTCAGCGCCGTGTGGCATGCAGTATGGATCCAAAAAAACATTTTGATTAAGTGTAAAACATTATCAGATAAAACGCTGATACCTTCAATAAAAATAAATCAGCTCAATCCCTAACAACGCGTTTGTCGCCGAGACCGGCGCTACATGAAGGGTATGCAATAGAGAGAATTGCCGGAAATACAGTAATTCAAATTGTTTAAGCTCTTCAGAATGGTCGCCATAAAACCACCAATCCGAATAGGAGCTAACAGTGGCCCATTCTAACCTATGGAGAACTATTACCAATCAGAATGGAAGCGACAGGACCCATTCGAACTAGGGAGAAATATGTGACCAAGTCATAATAAATGCGGGACAGTTCAAAATACAGTAACTCAATACAGAAAAGAGCTGATTGGCTGAGATAACGGGGGGCCTGCCTATTCTCATCCAATCAGAATAGTGCGACTAAGACCTATTATATCCTATGAAACTTTAGACCAATCAGAATAGGAGCGACAAAGACCCATTATATTCCTATGGAGACTTAAAACCAATCAGAATAGGAGCGACGAAGACCTCCATTATAATCCTATCGAGAACTTTAGACCAATCAGAATCCAAGTCGGGACAGTTCAAAATACAGTAAAAAATGCTGCAAAGATTGATTGGGCGAGAGCCTAGCGGGGCTTGGCTATCTTCGCCAAATAAGCGCGAGTTACAGTCTCCCATTGGTAAGTCTATGGAGAGATCGGCGCATAAATCACGGGCGCTCGCGCCGTGCGGCATGAATATGATAAAAAAAATCATTTTGATTAATGAGGGATAGCATTATTCAATAGAGCGGCTGGAAGAACCTTCTGTTGGGTTCATATTTAATTAGATATTAAGTCCCTAAAATAGGCGAGATATGTCCCGCCGAGAGCCGTGCGGCTACATATGTGCAAGTGCAATTGGGGAGGGGGGGACAAGCCGCAATTACTGTAATTCAAAATTCTATAATAATATCGATTGGTCCGGCCATAAAAACACGAATCCGAATAGAGAGACTTGACCTTTCAAGAACCTATGGAGAACATTGGACATTGGATTAAGAGTGAGTAGATTGGTAAAATGTTTTTAATCCTTTAGATTTAATGGAGCCAACACAAACACAAGTGGCGGGAACTGTTCAATATACAGTAACAAGAACCAAAGAGCTGATTGGTTGAACTAGCGGGGGCGCCGTCCATGTTAGCCAATCACAGCGCGAGCTTACAGTTCTCATAAGTTCTATGTAGAAAACAAATGCAAGCGAGCTCTTTTGTGATTGGCTAAGTTAAAAGAGGTCGCGGTTATTTGAACCAATGGTACGAGCAACGCCCTATGGTTTTTCTAGAGGCAATCTGAAATATAAACTGTACATGGCCGAAATCAAGATAAGACATACAGAAGTTGTCCCGATTGTAGTATATAAAATGAACATCTCTTGGCCTCACGAAAATAACTAAGAAATATAAATCACTGGGTTCATTTGCATCTGTATTTTTCGTTATGCAATGATGAACAATAAGAGAAACGCAAATAAAGCCACACAAATAATTCATTGAATGAATGTTTTAACATCTTTTGACCGTTCCCCACATATTTTTGCGAGTGAAAGCTGCGCCTCATGTATGGCGGCGGCCGTGGAGCGTTCTCACCTGCGGATAAACTCCAACGCGCCTCGCCAGTGTTGAGCGCAGTGCGGAATTTTGGCCATTAATAATGCCGCTGCCATATTATCAAAAAGTCTTTCCAGATTCACCTGTCCATTGCTGCCTTCTAATCACAAGATTCCAGCTGCCATGAGCCTGAGAGCCAGTAACTCGTTGTCCCTCAGCATTCCTATTCATTTGATGGACAGATTCGTGCGGTGCATGCGCGACGGGAACAGGCTTGATACGCAGCTGCACCTCACTGGGACACAGAGAACAGTGATCCCCAGCCTTCTCTCTTATCACGCTCCCCACAGGAGTCGCAGCGGTCTGGCTCCTCACCATTATTCCACCTGCTGGTTCGCTCCCACTGGCGCTCTATCCATCAGCTGCTCTTCGTCCCCGAGTCATCTCCCCCTGGCTCTTCTGTGGCCTCGGGAGAGTCACAGGGTCAGGCGCAGCAAGAGTCCCGCAACTTTTCTGCCATAGGATGAATCAGATTTCTGGTTGCGGAGGTAATTGAGTTTGTCCAGCAGCAAATATTTGCCACTACTACATACTGCCTGCTTGGAGTAATGTCTATCAACTCAGCGACTGAATCACCCAAGGGTGTTTATGTTGGTAAAATGGGGATGGGCCGGCTCCTTGCACCCAGATTTTGGTTAAATGTGAAGTGTTTAATTTTTGTGGGTGTGCATTCACTGTGCCTATTTCTGGTCGCCACCAGAAAGTTGTGTTTCATAGAAGGGCAGCCGTTACATCAAGTCAAATTATGATATACTATACCTGAGCATTGTAGTGTTTCTTCCCTTCCTCACCATTCTGGCCTCTGGTGTT
>JAODAL010045139.1:0-5000 GCA_025379985.1 Phyllomedusa bahiana | reverse complement strand
TTGGAGATGACCGTTAAAAAAACTCCTGCGTTAGTTGACTGCCGTGCACCTGTCGCCCCTCACGATTCGAGCGTGCACCAGTGTGTGGGTGTCCTCCATCCCGTCTATACCTGGCTGGGCTGTTCCGGGCCGGCAGCTGGTGCTATTCCTGCAGATGTTAAGCAGTATTCACAGGCCAGGACTATCTTGCATCACATCTGCGGGGTTGTAGAGTAAAGCACCCGCCCTTGAGTCCAAACACAGTGAACCGGGACTTTAGGACCCTCAAAAACCCGTCCACCTGCGTCCTTAATGATCGTGGGCCACTTTATAACCCTCCTCGCCGGTTTTGGGGGCTCAGGTAGGGAGTCAATAGCCAACTTGTCAATATTGTAGCCGTTGTTCCCTAAGGAGAGAGAAACGATTAGTAATGATAACAAACACAAACCAAGAAATGATGGCCAAGAACAAGCAACCTATTACAGACCCAAATGAGGCCAGATGCCATTGCCCAGTAAAATCATGCTGTGATCGTAACAACTGGCCTGATCTCCAAAATAAGGGAATCATTAGTGGATCCAGGAAATTTGGCTACCATGTCTGTGATCCAGTCCCTTGAAGTCCGATGGTCATTGGAACATTAATGGAATGGAATCCCTTTCCTGTTCGTGTACATCAACTCAGAATCGGCAGGGGGAATCAATCTGATATGGGTGCAGTCGACAATCGCAATGACGTTTGGAAAGCCGGCTTGCTGGTAAAAGGTGGTATTCACTGGCTGTTGTTGCGCCTGGTCCATGGGAAACTGGATGTAATCGCGACACAAGGGCACCATGTTATCGATTACTTTTTTGTAGAATCCGACTAAAGTCGATTGGGGGTCATGCCTAAAAAGGTCCCTGCCACACAACGCTGGAAAAGTCCCCGATGCCAGGTATGTACAATACACTAAGCAATTTGTAGTCATGTGTGGATCGCGCTGGATCGGGAGAGGCTTTTGGTGGGACCACGGACAATATGGGAAGCTGGGGCTTTGGTCTAGGATTGAAAAATGAGGGGGTGGAAGGTTTGGGGGGGGGGGGGGGAGGAGGGGGGGGGGGAGGTGCGGGTAACTGCGTGATGTGGGGGGGGGTGGGGCTTACCAGAAACGGGCCCGGAATGTGCTGGCCGGCCCGGCGCACTGTGATGGCGCCAGTTCATCCAAGAGGACTGCGACGACTGCGGCTATGGCCAAGATCTGCATGTTCTGAAATCAGAAAAAATCTGAAGTTACTTTGCGCAACAAATTACATCTGGAGTAGTTAGCTTATCCATGAGTGTTGGCCACAGTAAAGTGCAGAAATGTAGCTCGATGTTCCCAAAAAGGGTAGCCTACGCTTGTTGGAGCCATTTTCCACCGGTCTTCGACTATTGAGGCATCTTTTAAATTGTGTAGGAAATACAGTCCTTCACGATTTGCCCACTCTGACGTGCTTCTCATTGTTGTCTAAAACACCAAACAGTAGCGCAGCACCAGTGAACCATTAGAGCCTAGGAGGAGTCTGGAACTATCAATGCAAAGCCGACAGTTTAACAATCCCCAATTAAGTCCACAAACTTCTGATGTGGTTGAGCTCAGCGGCTAGAGTGAATCCACCAATGATATGTAGTGCGTCTATTTTTGAGTGGCTCAAATAACGCCATAGAAGGTTGGCCCATAGAATGTTATCCTGTGTGTGGAAATATACAGGACTGTGATGCCGGGGGGAAGAGAGGGGCTTGGCGAATCAGCGGGGACCTAATCAGAGCGAGTTGGATGGGGCTAAGAAATGCCACGCACATCTGTTTGGTCTTTGCTCAGTGATAAAGGCGTGATGTGTATTTGGACAATGGCATAACAGAACGACCCTATGATGGGATTTATCCAATTGCATTCTATAGTAATTCGATACATTTGAAGTGTAAAAAAAAAGGCACAGTCAATACATTATACCGATGTTATCTAAAATCTCTAATATGGAGGAAACGTCAATCAAGAATAAACCCAAAACACTCCTTAATTGTTAGTTCGGATGTTCTGACACCCAAATTATTGGTAATTGGCTAAGGAAAAGGAAGAAATAATCAGTACGGTTGTAGTTCGTTGTTTAAGTGACCTCCATATTAATTGGCACATTGTACATAACCTCGATAACACATGATTTTGGCAAGTACATTTTTCGAAAGATAGCATCTTGAACACACGAAGAGTGTGGCTTGCTCTCCCATTGTTAAAAATAACCGCGCATTTTTTAACTTAGGCAATCGATTATATTCTGTGTAAAACATAATCTGAAAAAGAGCTCAAACATTACCAAAATAAAAAAAAAAAAAAAAACATTCCACATTCGATCACGCCGCAACAATAAGAATTCTGTATATTGAAATAGCCGGAAATACAGTAATTCAAATTCTGGAAGCGAATCTCATTGGTCGGCACAAACCAGCCAATCAGAATAGGAGCCGACAGGGAACCATTATACCTATGTGAGAATATTGACCAATCACAATCAAATGCGGGACAGTTCAACTAGAGGAAAAATGCAGAAAGAAGCTGATTGGTTGAGCTAGCGGGGCTTGGCTAATCTTGGCCAATCAGAAGCGAGCTCCTTTCTCCCATTGTACGTCATGGAGAGCTCGGCGCAATGCAATCTCGGCGCTCAGCTTCCGTGCGGCATGGAGTAATGAAATAAAAAAATCATTTTCATTAAGTGTGAAAATATGCTCAGAAAAAGAGCTGAAACCTCTGTAAACATAGAATCACTAAAACCCTAACAACGCGTTGGTTGCCGGAGCCCGGCGCTACATCGGGAATTGATTAGAAGATTGCGGAAAATACAGTCAATGCAACGATCTGTAATCTCATCTCATTGTCAGCAAAAAACCAGCCAATCAGAATAGGAGCGACAGTGGCCCATTCTAACCTAAGGAGGAGAATTGACCAATCAGAATAGGAGCGACATTGGCCCATTATAACCTATGGAGAAGTATTGACCAATCAAAATCTGAGGCGGGACAGTTTAAAATACTGTAAAAATGCAGACACGAGCTGATTGGTTGAGGCCAGGCGCCAGAGAAAGAAGAGCGCGATAGAAGGGCGCCCGAAAAGTTCTTACTGTGTATGGGAACTATTCTAGTACTGGGATTGGTTGGGGAGAAAGAGGGCTCGTCAGCATACCAATACACCGCTTGAGCTACATTCTCATACGAGTCCTATTGGGAAAAAGAAAATGCGAGCGAGCATCTGTATGTTATTGGCTAATTTAAAAGAGGCCGGTATTTGGACCAATGGAGAGCGAGCGACGCTCTATGGGTTTGTTAATGCAATCTGTTCCAAACTTAACATTGGGGCGAAATCCCATACGCAAGAGACTCGCGAAATGGTCCCTATCTGTTGTATAAAATAGACAGATGATATGGGAGAAGCGCAAATCAACCCCCAGAACAAAATAGGAACCTATTTGGGGCGTGTTTTTTCGGTATTTTGGTTATACGCAATTCTCAATAATATGGGCGCAATGCAAAACAAATTGGTAATTATTTTATTTTGGTGCCTTTTAGAGTGGGTTAGTGGCTTAGCCACAGATTAATTGTTTCAGTGCTGAATATACACATCGTTACTACTTTCGTGAGCCTTTCTACTTGAATTAATGCCAATTACACTATAGAATAGAATTGCATGAGAAAACCCATAAAGCGTCGCTCGCTTCTCCCATTGGTCAAATAACCGCGCCTCTTTTAAATTGGCCAATCACAGAGCGCGCTCAGAATATCCTTTCCCAAGACCCATAGTACCTCTATGAGAAATTAAGCTGCCCGCACTGATTGGCTAAGCTGAACAGCCCCCCGCCCGCTTCACAACCATCAGCTAGTTTCTGCCTTTTTATACTGTATTTTGAACTGTCCCTGCCTTCTATGTGATTGGTCAATACTCTCCATAGCTTTGACTGGTCCCTGTCGCTCCTATTCTGAATTGGTTGGGTTTCGGCCGAACAATGAGAATAGATTACGAATTGGAACTACACTATTTCACGCAGTATAAACCATATCCAATCCCTGATGTCGCGCCGCGTTACGGCCGGCAAACACGTTTTTAGTGATTTGATTGCTTACTTTGTAGATGTTTTTTTGCTTTTTGCTAAAACAGTTTACAACAAAATAAAATACGTGGAGTACAACACACTCCATCCTCAGGCGCGGAGATTTGATTGGGGAGCGACTTAATATTTTCCTTTAATTAAAAAAAGGACCCCTTTTCCCTTTTTACGTTTTGCAAGTTTTCCCCCCAGAGCCCCGAGCCGCTGAATCCCTTGCAGGCGCCGATGTGCTGCTTGCGCCCATCGTTTACCCACGATTTGCCAATGCAAACGGGCATTGTCAACCTAGAAAAACCACACGGCCTTTGCCCGACCCCCGAAAGCATCGGCATTTAAAGTCGACACGGCCGCCCCGCCGGGGGACATCCCCAAATTTAATGCAGTTGCGTCTTTTTTCCCGGTTTTTTCTCTCTGATAAAAAGCCAAGATAATCGCAAACCAGGGGAAAGGGCCCCTTTAAATGCCGCATGAACATTACCTTTCTTGGTTTGGACAAAGCGCCGCCCCTGGACACAGCTCGCCCAAACCAGCTTTTTGGGGGATTGGTTTTGCTCCCATTTTTTAGCATTGTAGGGCCGACACCTGACCCTCCAATACATAAATACCAATTTACCACCCGGGTAAATGGGAATTTTAAAATATAAGTGAAGTGGCCCAGCCATGCCCGGGGAAAATTTTGAGTCCTGTTTCCCTCCCCCTTTTCCCTTTGTTTCCCGGGGCAGTATTGTAAGTTATGTCACACTGAACAGAAAAGAAAAATTTTCTCAACGGGTTCCGTTTTTTTCTAAGCAGCCAAAAGATTGAAAACAGCTCCATAACTTAAGGGGGAAAACCCCTGCTGTGTACAATAGTTTTTTTTTTTTTTGTTTTTGGAAGGCTGGTGGTGTTTGGCACATGATCGTCCAA
>JAODAL010045138.1:0-32221 GCA_025379985.1 Phyllomedusa bahiana | reverse complement strand
CCTCCCCCCTCTGCTGTTGCTGTGGCTGCTGCTGCTGTGACCTCCACAGGGTGTCTTTGTCCCACTCTGTGGCCTACTCCTGTTTTTGCAGCCTCCAGAATGCTATTGTGCCACTGTCTGACCTCATGCTGCTGCTGTTGCTGCTGCCGTGAGCTACACACTGTGTCATTGTGCCACTGTCTGACCTCATGCTGCTGCTGTGGCCGCTGCCGTGACCTACACACTGTGTCTTTGTGCCACTGTCTGACCTCATGCTGCTGCTGTGGCTGCTGCTGTGACCTCCACACGGTGTCATTGTCCCACTCTGTGGCCTACTCCTGTTTCTGCCACCTCCAGAATATCATTGTGCCACTGTCTGACCTCATGCTGCTGTGGCTGCCGCCGTCACCTCCACACTCTGTTACTGATATTGCCACCTGAGCCCTCAGCTTGTTTTTTTCCAGCTGTCGCTGCCATTACTTTATCAGGCTACATTTCCCCTTCAGTTCTTTGGTCAGTTTTGCCCTCTTAAGTGCCCAGGGAATTTTATAGTGAAGCGATTCTAAGAGCGGCGGCAGTCATCTGCGTGTCTTACTAAAACACAACATTGTATGAAGACCAAACCAAGCTCCCTCTGCATATTTAAGCATGGCACAACGTTCTACAGCACCCTGCAGGCTCTGTGCAGCCTGGAAATAGCTGTTTTTAACGTGATTCATCCCGAAGTAATTCGGAAAGAAGTTATTTTTTGCCGAGAAATCCCGCGAATTGAACGAACCGAATTTTGGGAAATTCGCCCATCTCTAGTTATAATGTTATCTCATATAACCTGTGATTATATGCCACTTATTATATCTCTTCATATATTGATTGCAGTATTTGACTATCTATGTATTTGGAGGTATCATATGCTTCTGCACTTGCACTTCAGTAAATATATTATGATTTGTGTATTTGTTTGTATATGTGTTCACTCATACCACAATTGTGTTATTTTTAGAGATGGGCGAATTTCTAAAAAAATCGATTCGCCGAGTTTGCTGAATTTTCTGTCAAAATTCATTTCGATCCAAATAAATTTGCAACGAATCGCGTTAAAAAACAGCTATTTCCTGGCTGCAGAGAACCTGTAGGGTGTTGTAGAACGTTGTGCCATGCTTAAATATGCATAGGGATCATGGTTTGGTCTTCATACAATGCTGTGTTTTAGTATGACGCGCACATGACAGCTGCCGCTCTTAGAATAGCTTCACTCTAAAATTCCCTGGGCACTTAAGGGGGCAAAACTGACCAAATAACTGATTTGGGAACGTAGCCTGATAAAGTCATGACGGCGCCAGCTGGAAAAAAACAAGCTGAGGGCTAGGATCCTACCATAGTGTCAGAGAACACAATAGTAGGTTCCTGGAGCCACCACAGATTGCAGCACAGTAAGGGGACATCACAGCAGCAGTCACCCTGTGAGGCCACTGCATCCGGTGTCATCTACCGGCCATGTGTTGACCACACACTAGGTCATACACTTTCTCCCAGATGACATCTGACAACCCCAGCCAAGAGTCGGTGGGTTTGTCACACACAACCCCTTGTTGGCATGGCCCGGGAGCAGGTGAGGGGCTCTCACCTGTCCTCAACCCACCTTTGTCCTGTTCGCTTCCCACAGCCAGAGAACTACTATGTGCTGTGGCCTCTGCGCCACTATACAGTGAGGACAAAATATTTGAGGACAGTGGGCAGCAAAGAGGTGGGGAAGACATCCGCTGCTTCTTGCAGAAGCGGGCAAATAGTGATTAGGAGAGTCGCAATGGGGGGTTATGTTGTGAGTGGTCAGGCTTTGTACAGCGACACCATTGAGGTGGACGGCGGTGACAGACAAACACTAATCGATGTAGCCGATTGCACTTGGGACCCGAATCAAGCAAGCAAGGCTGAGACAAGGTAAGGTGCCCTAGTTAAACGAGGCATAAAGTGGAAAATTCAACCCACTTCATGCGTACTTGCACCCCCTTTTCTCCCTGGGATGAAGTGGCGCCCTACGCGGTCGCCTACCATCAACTACCCAGTGTCCCGGCCGTGGAAGCATTCCAATTTCTCCACATTAAGTTTTAGGAGACGGGAGGAGAAGAAGGAGGATTTGGACGACAGACAATCTGGGATCTTGGACAGTAAAAGTTCATGTCTGGGCCGGAGATGTAAAGTTGGGTGTCATCAGCATACTGGTGGTTTTGAAAGCCATGTGATGCTTTGAGCTGACCCAGACCAACAGTGTAAGAGGGCTTCATCATTATCATTGGGAGAAGAGAGCAGCTGCTGCGTGTCAGGCAGTGGGGCAGCCCTTAAGTCGGTAGTGTGGCCGGGAGTCAGCAGGGTGGCAGCAGTGCGAGGTTGGGAGCCAAACGGCCACGATTTAGACCACCCACTTTGCAGGTCCCAGAAAGTAGCAGCACAGGGGCTCACCGGGTCAGCCTCGGTAACAGTCAGTCAGTGCAGAGCTTTGGTGGTAAAATCACCTACTCAGCGGTTTGCCAGTTTTCTGACGAGACACCAGAGGAGGCGAACATAACTATATGTAGAATCTGTGGGCAGAAAGTAAAGCATGACCAGGGACCTAACATTGGCACCACGGCCCTGCATCAACATCATGCAGTGTCACCATACGTGTTTCAGATGTGGTGGTCCATCCTGTCCCAACAGCAACAGCACCCAGTGGCATGCCTCCTATTTCAGGCAGTCATGGCTTCACCACCTCTGCCGAAGACCACTCCCGGTCTATTACGTCATCTACCGGTCCAGATACTCCTGCTCCTCGGCACTCATGGTGCCAGCAGTCGTTCACCAAGACGATTGCCAAGAGACAGCAGTATGCGTCTAGCCATCCCTAAGTGCAGAAGCTGACCGTGCTCCTGTCCAAGTTGGTGGTACTGCAGTCCCTCCCTTTTCAAGTGGTGGACTCTGCACCATTCAAAGAACTGGCCAGGAAACTTGGCATTCACTTCTGCCATTGTAACGACATGGATAGTGGCTCCTCTGGACCACCGCAAGCAGTGGTAGCAGCCACGTCAGGAAGCGGAGTCTAAGTAGGTCCCTTTTTCACCAGAGCCCGCCGCAAGGCAGGATGGACTTTCTGCGGCGGGAGTCCTACCAGGTCGCTAACCCTGGCGCGACTAGCTTGCGGTGGCAGCCGAGGCGCAGCGAGGTACCGAATCGTAAGACAAAACTCATAGTCAAAGGTCAGGCCAACAGGTCAGGGCAGGCGGTGGAGTTTCGAGGTCAAGTAACACAGCAGAAAGGTCGGGTACACGGGCAGACAGGAACTGATGAACAGGGGGAAATTGATGAACAGGAATAAATATATTAACGGGGAAATTTATGAACAGGGGGAACTTGATGAACAGGAAAAAATATATTAACAGGGGGAAATTTATGAACAGGGGGAAAGAGAAAGGCCATTAACGATTTTTGATGATCCAAGTGGACAGGAGTATTCCCCTGGGCGAACACGGGAGGAAATGCTCTGGGTCATGCAAGATGACATTGATTTGTGGCTTTCTCCACGACAACTGAAAATTAGAACCATTGTGACAGACGATGGAAAGAACATGGTGTCCGCGTTGTGTAGGAGGAGAGCTGAGCCATGCTTCCTGCATGGCATACATGTTCAATCTGGTTGTTCAAGTCTTACATCCAACTGCAAGACATTCTAAAAATGGCCAGGAAACTTTGCATGCACTTCAGCCATTCTTACACCGCCAAGCGCACCCTCCTTAAGCTGCAGCGGCAGACTGCCAACATAGGCTGATATGTGACATTTCCAAACGTTGGAATTCCAGCCTCCATATGATGGAACGACTCTATGAACAGAGAAAGGAAATTAATGATTTATTGATGGTCCAAGCGGACAGAGTACACCCCTGTGTAATTTTAATGTCGGCCAGAGGCAGCTCATGCGTGATACCTGCCGTTTGATCAGGCCCTTTCATGCGGACACATTATTTGGCAGTCGCCAGGACTACGGGATGAATAACGTCATTCCACCACTTCATGTTGTCATGGACAGCGGCAGTGGATCCACTGGACCACCGCAAGCGATTGCAATAGCCACGCCAAGGAGCGGACTCTAAGTAGGTCCCGGTTTTCACCAAGCTGCAAAGCGGGATGGACTTGCTGAGGCGGGAGTCTACCAGGTCGCTACCCCTGACGTGACTTGCTTGCGGTGGCAGCCGAGGTGTAGCGTGGTACTAAATCGTAAGGCAAGCTCGGAGTCGGGGACAGGTGGTAAGGTCAGGACAGGCGGCAATGGTTCGTGGTCAAGGGACGGAGGCAAGAGGTACGGTACACGGATACGACAGACGAGGCTGAAGGAATTGCTTTCTCTATAGGCTCTAAAGATTATTATTATTATTATTATTATTTATTTTATAGTTTTGGAGGCGGTTGTGTGAGGAGCCTTTTCCATTACAAATGCAGCTAAAGAATTTCCACAGCTTTCAAAATTTGGACACTTAGATACAAGTTCAGCAAACTTTTCCTTTATCACCTGTGTTATCTGTTCATGAACAAATAAACATTTATCAACTTGCTTTCTTAAACCACTTGAAATCTGTGTGGATGTAATTTGTTCCACCGGAAACAGGGGAGGGCCTCCAGAAGGACTTTTGTTTTTACTTTCTGTAAGTTGGAAATACGATTCACATTCTTCAAACTGAAGAAGTTCATCCAAATCCAGTTTTGCAGCATATGCTTTTGCTTCTTTTTTGTTCTGTCCCACTCCAGTTTTGTACCGAATTCAATCAACAATGGCACACAATGCAAAATAAACACCTAAACATTCCCTGTAGTTATGGTCTCCTTCAGTTCAAGTTCCATATGCTGCATTTGAGCAAACTGGTGTATCGCAGAAACTGGATTCAAACCACCATGTTTATACTTCATGAGTGTTTGATCGTCACTGCTGTCCTCCTCAACGGTCTTGGTATGCAGAGGCTGACCGCTCGTCAAAAAACCTCCCATGCCACTCTCCACATCAATACTGCAAGAAGCAGGGGATGTCTGCCCCAGCATTTAGTTGCCAAGTAGCTGCTGACTATCCTCAAATTGTTTGTCCTCGCTGTATAGTGGCACTGAGCCTAGACCACATACTAGTTCTCTGACTGAGGGACCCGAACGGGACAGAGGCGGGTTGAGGACAGGTGAGGGCCGCTGACCTGTTCCCAATGCCAACTAAGAGTTGTATCTGACGAACCCACAGACTGTTGGCTAGGGTTGTCAGATGTCATCTGGGATGAAGTTGATGACCTACTCAACTAATCAAGAACCCAGGAAAAATTTACCTGTATGTGGCATTTAAAAACACTCTGGGGGACATGTCTGAACACTTTTCTTGTTGCCCGTAGCAACCAATCAGGGTTCCCCTTTCATTTCTTCAGAGCTCTATATGAAACGAAAGGGGAATGCTGATTGGTTGCTATGGGCAACAAGAAAAGTCTTAGACCAAGACAGTTTTCAGACATGTCCCCCTGTGTATTTCACTCAATATAAATGCCCAAACACGCTTAATTAACCCTTGGATATAAATTGTGCTCCAGAAATGACCAGGAAAAATTTACTCGTATGTGGCGTTTAAAAACACCATGTATTTTACTCTATATAAAAGCACAAACACGCTTAATTAACCCTTGGATATAAATTGCGCTCCAGAAATGACCAGGTAAAATGTACTTGTATGTGGCGTTTAAAAACACAGTGTATTTTACTGAATATATAAGCACAAACACGCTTAATTAGCACTTGAATATAAATTGCGCTCCAGAAATGACCAGGGAAAATTTACTTGTATGTGCCGTTTAAAAACACCTTGTATTTTACTCAATATAAAAGCACAAACACGCTTAATTTACCCTTTGATATAAATTGCTCTCCAGAAATAAACAGGAAAAATGTACTTGTATGTGGTACAAATGACCAGAAAAAACATAGTGGTATGTGGTATAGAAAAACACTGTGTATTTTACTGAATATAAAAGGCTTAATTAACCCTTGGATATTCAATGACCTCCAGAAATGACCAAATGGATTAAAATGTATATGGGGCAGAATTAGACCCACCCTGGACTTGAATTACAATACCCCACAAACTGAATCAAGAGGAGCAGTCTCTGATAAAAGCAGTGATAAAACTTGAATATAAATTGTGCACCAGAAATGACCAGGACACGTTTACTCGTATGTGTCTTTTAAAAACACTGAGTATTTTAATCACTATAAAAGCACAAACACGCTAAATTAACACAGGAATATAAATTGCGCTCCAGACATGACCAGGAAAAATTTACTTGTATGTGTTGTTTAAAAACACAGTGTATTTTTCTCAATTTAAAAGCACAAACATGCTTAATTACCTTTGGATATAAATTGCGCTCCTGAAATGACCAGAAAAAATGTAGTGGTATGTGGTATAGAAAAACACTGTGTAATTTACTCAATATAAAAGCACAAACAGGCTTAAATAACCCTTGGATATAAAATGCGCTCCACATATGATCAAAAAAAATTTTGTCGTGTAAAACCACTAACAAGCTTAATTAACCCTTGGATATTCAATGCGCTCCAGAAATGACCAGATGGAATTAAAATCTATATGGGGCAGAATTAGACCCAACCTGGACTTGAATTAAAATACCCCACAAACTGAATCAAGAGGAGCAGTCTCTGATAAAAGCAGCGACCCCCCCCAAAAAAAAATCGCTGTTCAAAGCAATTTCCTTTGTGTTAGATCTCTGCTGCTGCTGCAGACGGACGCTTATGTCAGGGCAAAACCAGAGCAGTGTGAGGAGTGAGCATGGCGTCTGTACTTATAGTGCTGTGACGTCACAGAAGCCCGCCGGTCGCTGATTGGCTTCATGTCTGCACATGTCATTTAGGGTCTTCCTTTCTTCTTCCCAGAGTTCTCTTCCCCATGTCATGCCATGTGCTTGCGGCCATTTTAGCTATACAAAACACACTTCGTTCCCGCAAATTACCCCAAACTTCTATTTCGTGCAGAACAAAAGTTTTCCTGAAATTCTAAATGAATTCCACTTCGTTAGAATCGATTAGCCCATCTCTAGTTATTTTCAATCTTTTAATATTGTAGCAGGTACATAATTAAAGTATGATCAGGTTATTATTTTGTAAAATTTTATCAAATTATGTTGGCTGTCTTCACTACATTTTGTAATTTTGTTTTTTGACCTAAATCATAATGTCCTTAATACTACTACCCTGGGTATACTTTTTGATAGCTGTCATTTTGTATAGTACTCACCCTTCAATTTATTCTGTTTGTAATTTAGTATGTTTTACTTTTAAGCCTGCTTTTGAGATATACTGTAGCTAATAGGAAATTCTCTTTATTTTTGAATGACAGCTATTTATTTGCACTCTTCTGTTTGCACTTTGCTCGATTTAAATATATATTGACTCATAATAGATCCTCATACATTGTATAACACGTCTTGAAAATAACTTGTGGTATAAGTAACTCCAGTTAATACTCACGAGGGGATGTGCTTTGAACCACCACATGGCTCCAGGGTACATGAACAGCTTTAACAAAAACTCTACAAGAGAGATGAAGGTCCGGCACCATCCAGAAATAGAATAAAATAGCTTTTATTGAAAAATCTTTAAAATAAACAGCATCACATGAAGAAAAATAGTGTATAACCTAAGGTCCATAAATGTGATTACGAGTTTCAGGCGCTAAAATGCCCTTACTCATAGCGTGCGTTTTAGCGCCTGAAACGCGTAAGCACTAGTATGGACCATATATGATACAATATTTTCCTACATGTGATACAGTTTGTTTTAAAGATTTTTCTATAAAAGCTTTTTTTTAATTATATTTCTGGATGGTGTCGGACCTTAATCTCTCTTGTAGTGTTGTTATTCAAACTGACATATAATAGGATCTATTAGGTTTTCACTTGGGTCCCAATATTTTTGGAGAGTTACAGACTGCACTATTCTTGCTATCAAAAATACTGATGTTCATAATAGAACAGCTTTACATTGAATGCAATACAGCTGCTATAGAGACATATGAGCCCTTTACTATACCTCCATATTGAGGTTATTTTAGATTTTCTTTCCAGATTGCCTTCTTAACAAAAATTGTGGCAACCTACATTTCCTCTACATAGCTTTTTTTTTAAGAAAACTTTACCACAATGTTAAAAACATTATTATTATTATTATTATTATTATTATTATTATTATTATTATTATGTATTTTTAAGCTTATGAATTTTATTGAGCAAAATAAATGAGATGCTATCTTAATTCTGTGGGTCAGTATGATTAGAGCTATAACAAATTTCAATCATTTTCGTTATGCATTGCGACTTTAAGAAAATAAAAACCTTTTAAAAAAGTTTGCTTTGCATTGCAATATTCTAAGACCATTTTTATATTTTTATGCAATTGAAGCTGTGTTGGTTATTTTTCTGCAGGATGACATTTAGCTTTGATTGGTATCACTTTGGAGTGTATGTGACTTTATTATCACGTTTCATTCAAATTTTCATGGGAGGCAGGATTATCAAAAAAAATAAGTTCTGGCTTTTTATTGTCTTCACTGTGCAGGATAAATAAGATGATATTGTATTTTTTCAACATTTAGTTTTTTTGTATTCTTTAAACTTCAAATTCTTTAAATTTATCTTTTTACATTAACTTTTAGTACCTCTAGGAGACTTGAACATGGGCTCAGGCTCAATTGCTTGTACTGCAGTACTTCAGTACTTCAGTGTATAGTGATTTCATTGATCACCTATTACACCATACTTATGGAAAGATATAATAGGATTACATTCATGGAAGTCTTGGAGCATTTATAAGCCCCTTTCTGTCATGGCAACTAAATGGCACCCTGCAATTTCAATGTGGCATCTGGAAGGGGATTGATCAGACAAAGATAGGGAGCTCCACAATCATTTCTGATTGCTTACATGAAAGGGCTGTACTGGTTGTGGTATCAAAGCAGTAAATTGCTGGGATAGGACTGGAGGTTGTCAGCTAAAATAAACAGCCAGTATCTTCCATGTATGGATCATCAGGTACATATACCATGTATGGAACTAGGTGCATCAAAGTGCATTTTTGTATCGATTTTTTAGTGTCAAATGCATCTGCATGTATGAAAGTGGTTTTTGTGTCCTCATAAATGGTGTCTAAAGTTCATTGCACCTCGCCTGTGTGTTTGGCGCATTATGGAACTTAGGCGCCAAACATGTATAAAGGCTATAGATGGGCTGGAAATAAAAGAAAAGTCATTAGAATAGCATGTCAGTGAATAGGAACTATGGTACTGATCTTGCTTGGTGGACCACAGGTCTAGCTGGACCTGTGGTGTGCTGGCTCTTGCCATATGTAGAATAAAGAGTGAGAGGAGCAAAAATAAATTTCAAATTTACTGTAGTAAAAATTAAATATTAAAAAATCTTAACAACATCAGTAGGTTATTTAATATAAAATTAGTTTTAACTTCTATTAATTTTAAATACATTTTATAGGAGATATATTTATATTTTCGGGATATTATATATTTTATATTAATTTTATATGATTACATTTTTTATTAAATTCAAATAATTACATTTTATATTGTTTGATAATTGTCATAAATTACTTTTTATTATTGTACTGGTGTAAATTGAGAAAGATTGGGCATTTTTTTCCCTAACAGCAAATCTAGCTCCACTTCGACTACTCTGGCTCAGGCAGACCACAATGAAAAAGGTCTGCCTATTCAAGCAGTAATGCGCATAATTTTACTGAACCACATTCATGTATGCATCTAATATTACGTGTGATGTGACAAGCCCCCAGAACGCCCCCTTATGTTAGGCACATTAATAACTGTTGAGTCTTACGAACAATGCACCTATTACATTCATTAGGTGCATTAGACATCGTAGCCGGCTCACTTAGGCGCATTTGACGCCAGAAAAGGGTGAAAAACCCACACATGTCTTCCTTAGTTTTGTGGTTGCAGCAAAAAATTGTGATAAAATGTAACAAAACATGGTCCATTTTTGGTGCAGGATGTTACAATATTTATCACATTTGTTATAGGAAGTAGAAACTTTTTGTGACCTCCCCAAGACAGGATATAGCTTTGCAGGAAAGTATATATCAATCAACTCTACTGCTTCTCATTTTCTCTTATAGCTACAAAAAGTCCTTTTTATTCTAATAAAGTGCTTTTTCATACATTAATGTGAATGTGGTTCAAACTGTTGCCACAATGGGATAATACATTATCTCAAAACTATCACAGTCTTACTTGGTAAGCAGGGTTCATGTTGTCTTGCAGAATTAGCAAATGCATGCTATGGCTATGGTTGTTCATTGCAGCAGCAAATCTGCTGCATTTAATGGTCCATCCCCTTTTCAATAAGAGAAATTAAGAAGCAGTTGAGTTTATTAAAATATGGTATATGGAGTGAAGGGAACTCCAGTTTACTGCTATAGATGCGTTTCATGTACTAGTGTGCACTAAGTTTAATTTTGCAGGAAAGTAGGCATGGCCACAACATGACATGCTGTGCCAAAAACTGCGCCAAACTTCTGACATAACAAATATGACAACTAATAGTTGGTCTAAGAAGATGGACAAGTCTCAATATGCAGCAAATTAATCAAACTGCATGAGCCATCAAGACAAATCTGGTACATTTTTAAACGATCTGTCTAAGTTTACATTGTATAACTTTTTGACAGTGATAGTAAATGAGGACTATTATGTTTAATTACATGTGTTTTTATTGGTGTTTTTTCTCTTGGTTTTTTCACATAACAAATTATGTGATCCATTGAGAATGTGATTCCATGATTCCACTGAATCACATAAGAAAAAATGCCTCAAAGAAATGCATTAAAAAATCTAATATATATTTACACATTCATTTAATTAACCCCTTACTGACACTGGACATATGGGTACGTCCTGGTGTCAGTAAATTACCATGTAGCGGGTTTGCTCAGTAATCCTGCTACATAGGAGGCTGGTGTCAACTGCTAATAGCAGCTAATTACAGCTGAACCTGCAGAGACTGGAGTCATTTATTGCTCCGATTGGTATCCCTGTGGCAAATTTAATAAGTACCAATTAGTTTCCATGGCAGCTGGAAGACTACAGAAGGTTTCCATAACTGCCATGTTTTACTTTCTATTACTTCCTGCCCCAGGCAGGAAGTAATAGAACTGCCATATTGGTACTCCCTTCTGCATTGCTTATAAAATTCAGAAGGGTGTACTGACAACTGAGCCTCCTAGTGGTCAAGTAGAATGTTTAAAAACTGTTGCCATTTTAACAAAAAAAGTATTTGAAAAAGATGACACATAATTGGTATCACAGTGTCCATAAAAGTCTGATATACTAAAATATAACATTATTTATACTGTACATTGAACACCATAGAAGAAAAGAAATCCAAACGGCAAAATTAATCGGTTCTTTCACGTCTTCTGAAATTTTGACAAAAAAGTGATCAAAAAATTTCATCTATCCCACAATAACACCAATAAAAATGACACTTCAGCCCCGAAAAAGGACCTTTACTCAGGTCCATAGGTGGAAGAACAAAAAAGTTATTGGTCTCAGAAAATGGCGCTACAGCGCACATTTAATAAGTAAAGTTTGTATTTTTTTAAAGTTTAAAAAAATAATGAAATCCTTCATTTGGTATTTCCGGAATCATATAAACCTGCAGACTGCAGATAACACATCATTTATATCAAAGAGTGAACACCATAAGGGCTTGTTCTCACAACGTTTTTGTGATCCGTTTTACGGATCCGCAAAACAGATCTAACAATTGTCAGTGTGATTAACATTGCTTTCAATGGCAAAAGCGCATCGCTGTTCACACGAGTGATCGCCGATGCGCTTTTCGCGATCCGCTTTTCTGATCCGTTTTAAGAATTGACATTTCAATTTTTCGTGTGTGCGTTTTGGATCCGCTTTCAATCCATAAAAGGCATTGGATTTCAATTAAATATAAAATTTTAATATTATGTTTGGGTTATATTTCGTTTATAAATGTATATAAATATATATTTATATAAATGTATATAAATGTATATAATTATATATATAAATTTATATAATAGTATATTTATATATATAAATATACTTTGTATAGTATTTATATATAATATAAATGTATATAATATTATAAATGTATATAAATGCATATTTATATAATGTTAAATAATATATATATGTATACAAAATATATATTTAGTTTATAAATGATTGTTTTTAAATTTTAATTTACATGGGGGGGTTTTTGAAAACTATTGGGTTTTTAAAAAAAAAAATTGGGGGGTTTTATTTAAAGTTGATTGACATAGGAAAAAAAATTTTTTTTCCTTGGTCATTAAATAGGTTTTATATTTAATTGAGTTTGTAGGTTTTTTTAAATAATGCATTAAAAAAAACGGATCCAAAAAAGGGGATTCTTTAAAAACGAAACCCAAATCGCACCCCAATAAAACACCCAAAAAAAGGGAATAAAGCTGTTGCGTTTTTGGGGTCCCCCTTTTTTGGAATGCAGTTTGCATCCGGGTTTTCCGCGGGTTTTAAAAACTGATCCGAAAAAAGGGCATCCAAAACAGATCCAAAACATCTTGTGAAAAAACCCCCCTAAACAAAAAAAACCCCCAAAAAACGGGGCCTCAAGTACTTTTTTCTAAATATTCCCCCCATTTAAAAATTGTTTTCGGTTTCCTAGTATATTCTATGGTACAGTCAAAGGCTGCATTAAAAAGTAAATCTTGTCCCACAATTTTTGGTCAAAGGAGAAAAAATAAAGAAAATTTTAAACTTTTGGGAAATAAAAAAAAAAAATAAAAAAGCAAAAACTTTTTATGACAAATGGGCTAAGCAGAAGGGGCAAAGTTTAAATTTAAAAGCAAAAAAGACTTTCCCAAAATAATTTTTTTTTCGATTTTGGTTTCCCCCAGAGTTAGGAGAAGATCCCCTGCTTTTTGTAAAAAAAGCTTCCATAGCAAATTAACCCCACCCTTCTTGGTCAAAAAAGACTGAATCAAAAACCGGGAGGGGACCTGACACCCTGCTGTTTGTTATCTGCAACACAGGAGCTTGTTTACATTGCTTACTGACAGGTTTTAACCCTTTAGAGCTATGTAGCCTTGCACACCTCTTTTTTAAAGCCCATTCCGGGTCTTACTGTCCCCCCTCACCAGGAACAGCAAAGTTTAAAACCCAAATTAATGATGTATAACCACCCACAGCCTGACCAGGAAATGTGAGTCTGAGGCTGGCTGTGGCTTTGGGAAACAACATGGTCAGGCAACCCATTTAAGCACACTCAAGGTGAAAAACACTATAAAGAAAAAAGCAATGTACTCTATGTTATGTATTTTTAGATATTTCCCCTAAGGGACACCCAAGCTGCTTTTTTTTAAGCCCCCCCCCCCCCACAAAAAAAAGAATAAATCTATATTCAGGTAGAAAAAAAAAAAACGTGTGCATGAAACCACAAAAAACCTTTTTAAGATCTTTTTGGGGGCCCAATTGCTTTTCTGAAGCAAGGGCTTTTGGCATTTTTTTCTTTATTTTCTCCCGGGTGGTGGAATTTTTTAGATTTAAATTCCTCTAATTTTTTATAAACTAGCTTTTTTTAAAAAGTGAGACAAAAGGGTGAGCCCCAAAAAGGGAAAATTCGCTGCCCCCGGCGGGCCTATGCGGGGTTTTTTCCTCTAAAAAATGATGAAATTTTACACAGCTTTTTTAGAATGGCCCTTCTAAAATTAATTAGTGGGAAATGGGGCGTTTACTTCGCCCCAATGTCATGGGTCGATGCCCAAAAATATTTAATTACCCAAAACGTTTTCCGTAGTCGTAAAAGATTTTTCGCCGTTTGCCCCAAAAATTAAAAGGGTTTCTTTTGGGAGAGGAACAACACCTTCATTTTACCCCCAAACAGGGCTGGGGGAAGCGGAAATTAACATCCACAAACAGCAAAGGGATACTGCTAAAAACTTGGGCAACCACACTTGGGTTTTTGAAAGCCACAGAAAAAAAGTCAAGACCTTTCAAAAACCCCCTTTCTTGTACCCCGGGATAAACCCTTAAAAACCCTGCATACCCACAAATAAAAAGGCCAGAAGGCAGTATGTTTTTGAACCATCTTTTTAAACTTAAATTTGGAAAATTAAATTACCCCTTTTCCCCTTAAAAAAGCGGGCTTGACCCCAAACCCCTGCCTGACCCCGGTTTAAAAAAAGGGCCGTAAAAAAAAATTTTTTAAAAACCCCCAAATTTTAAATTTAAACGGAAATTAGATTAACCCGTAAGGGGCCCCACGCATGACCCCAAACCTGAAATAAAACCCCCGTTTTAAAAACTGAGGGAAAAAGAGTTTTTTAAAACCACCTTTTTAAAGTTGAAGGGAAATACTACCCGCCCTTTCCGGGCCACGATAAGCCCCAAACCTGCATGACCCCAGATTAAAAAGTGGGAAAAGGAGCCCTTTTCAACCCCATTTTAGTTTAAATGGCCCATAGATACCCCCGGGGCCCGGGCCCAGCTTTGACCCCAAACCTGCGGGAACCCCCAGATTTAAAACCCTAAAACGGAAAAAAGGGGATTTTTAACCCCCCTTTATTTAAACCCGGGACATAAACTATCCCTGCCCCGGGGCCAAAGCATGACCCCAAAACCCTGCATACCCCGGGTTTAAAAAAAGTCCCCGGAAAAAGGGTCTTTAAACCACCTTTTTAAATTTTTTCAGGGGGAAATAGACTATCCCTGTCCCGGGGCCACAGCAGGGACCCCAAACCTTGAATGACCCCCGGGAAAAAAAATTTTTGCCCCCAAAACCCTTTTTGGGAAAAAAATTTTTTTCCCCTTGCAGGTGACTAAAAAAGTTCTGTTCCTATTGTGATTTAAAAAAAGGGGGTTTTTTGGGAACAAACTGGGCTGCGCCAAGTGAACAAAAACCAAAATTTAAAAATTGTGAAACGGAAAAAAACGGGGGTTTTTGCACCTTAAAAATACACCTGCGGGGGTAGAAAAGTTCTGTATCCAATTGTTAGTCAAAAGTTGGGTTTTTTTAAACAAAACGGGAGCTGCCCCAAAAGGGTAAAAAAAAAAACTTTTTTAAATTGTGTACAATAATAAAAGGTGATTTTTGGACCTATAAAATACTCCCTTTTCCATTTTACAAAAAAAAGATCCTTTTATCCAAAATTTAAGTAAAAAGGCTGCAAAAAATACAAAAAAATTTCCCCAAAAAAAGGGGGAAAAAAAACTGTTAATAAAAACCCTTTCAATGCGGGGCCCAAAGCAAGCCCGGGGGCTGCACAATATCCACTTTCCTTTCAAAAGCCTCCCGGCCTGCCAGCCTTGTCTGTCGGGGTTTTCCCCGCCCCCCCCCCCCCCCCCACCCCTTTCCCCCCCCCGGCTGTACAGCGTTTGATCCCCCTTTTAAAAAATTCTCAGCCAAAGTAACTAAAAAGGGAAATTTCCCTTCAAAACCAAACCTATGTTCTAAATTCCCCGGCTTTAAGCATATTTGGGGTTCTGTGTGAACAAAAAAATTTTTTTAAAAAAAAACCTGGGGGGGTTTGTTTTTTGGGGCCCTGACCCGAAATTGAGGGGGCCTAGGAAAAAGGGGGGGTTTCTTGGGTTTTTTTAAGCCCCCCAAAGAAACAACCAGACTGAGCCAAACCCCCAGGAGGGCTGTTCCCCCAAAATGGGAAATGGGCCAAAAGGTTATGGGGTTTTTTCACCAAATTTTTTAAAAAACCATAAAAAAAACTCCCATTTAAATTTGGAAAAGTAAACCCAAAACCCATTTTTTTTCCCTTGGGCTCAAAATTTTTTAAAGCTGAATTCTACCAAAAAGCCAAAAATTGACCAAGGGAAAAAAAAAAAAAAAAAGCCTGGGGCCAAAAAATGGGCGGGGTTTATTTTTTAAATGTTTTTTTGGGGAAAGACCCTTTTCAGGCCAAATTTACCGGGCCCGATCCGAAAATTTCCCCAAACCCCATAAAAAAACCTTTGCCGGATTTCCAACCCCTTTGCCAATAATTTAAAAATAAAACTCAAACTCCTTTTTAATTTTAATTTCCTTTTTACCAAAATTTGGGATTTTTTTTTAACAAAATTAGGTTTGGGGCCCCAAATTAAAGGGTATGTCAGAATTTTTGGTCCCTTTTTAACTGCTTTGGAAAATTCCCAACT
The DNA here is from genome assembly GCA_025379985.1 of Phyllomedusa bahiana. Taxonomy (NCBI): domain Eukaryota; kingdom Metazoa; phylum Chordata; class Amphibia; order Anura; family Hylidae; genus Phyllomedusa; species Phyllomedusa bahiana. Next base: position 15,987 of record JAODAL010045138.1, on the reverse strand, counting down.
AACCTTTTTTTTTACTTCCCCAAAAAGGGAATTTCCCAACCCCAAAATTAAGTTTTTTTTTCCCCTTTCCGAAACCCCAAATAGTTTTTAAAAAATTAAATCTTTTTTTTAGAAAAAAGTTTAAAATTTAAAAAAATTTTTTATATAACCAATTTTTTAATTTAAATTAAATCATTATAATTTTTTTTTAAATTAATTTAAATTATTAATTATAAAAAAATATTATATATATAAAAATATATTATTTTTTAAAAATTATATATATATACTAAAAATTATATATAATTAAAAATAAAATTTTTAATAAAATTTTAAAAATATATGTTCCAATATATTGTCTTTCATTAATTTTATATAGAGCAATAATTTTATGTATTAAATTTACTGTTTTCTTTAAACCCTTTCCCTGTGGGTAAAAAAATTACTAGCTGGGGATCCCATTTTTTGGGTAATAACCATCATTTGGGGAAATTTTTCTTTACCTAACCCTTTAGTGCAAGGAGGGGTTCTATTGCTTTAACAATAAATCAAGATTCTGGAGTCTCAGCACAATTAGTGTATGCTATAGATCACACCCCAAAAAATTTTTTCACATGTTACATTGGGGACTGTCCCATACGTTGATTTTGAAATTTCCCAGAAAAAGCAATTTTTTTAAATTTTTTTATTCCAAAAACAAGCAAAAGGCAGTTATGTATACCCCCTTTAAAAAATATGGGGCCCCAACATAGAAAAATATTATTAAAAGTTAAAAAAATATTTTTTACTGAAATTTAAATTTAGTGTACCGCTTTAAACGGGAGCTCAGGGTTATTGTTTATTTAAAACAAATTTTGTCATAAAACATAGACTTTTACTTTTAAATTTTTCATACATGAATCTTTTAGCAAAAAATTTTAAATAAAGGGATGTAGTTTTAGAGGGTGTGAGATTTAAGCCTAATAAAATTTTCTTTATGTTTAGTTTTAATTAAAGAAAAATGCAACAATGCTGCAGTGTTTTTTTTTTTTCTTCAAAAAACACTAGCCTCATTTACTGTCGTGGTTGTGGCATTTTCCCTATGGCACAATCCCAAACAAAAAAAAAAGGAATTTACGAGCTAAAAGAAAATGAAATGAAGTTTTTGAGACATTCTATTACACCAAAAAAGGCTACAAAACGTGTACAGAAAAGAAGCCCTGGTCTGAAATCACAATAAAAACGTGCCAAAAAACAGTAGAAACACAACTTACACTGTTTTTTTTTCCCATACTGGTCTAAACCCAGGTCCCCAAGCTAATGGGGCAGTCTGTATCTTTTTAAAGGGGCCCTTTTTCACAGGGCTTATTGCGGGGAAACTTTTTTCAGTCGTATTGCGCGTGTACTGCGCTCCCAATACCCCGGGAAATCCTTTTCCCACCCAATTAGGGTTTAATCCACATTTTCCCTTTTAGTAAAATTTTGGATTCCGTCTTCCTACCCTTTTTTGGCGAATTTTCCCCGGGGGGGGTAAAAAGTGACATTTCAAAAATCCAGGGGGATAATGAACTAGCTATGGGGCAGGGGCCCCCCCGCCCCCCCGCACCCCCCCGCTTTTTAAAAAGCCTTTAATTGCGGGGGGAACCCCTTCCCGCAATTAGGGTTTTGAAAAAAAGGTGGGGAACCCCCAAGGCCCTTAAGGCTATTTTTGGTTTTCCCCCCCGGCCCCTTAATTTTTCCCGGGAAAAGGTAGAATCCGCCCCCCAAATTTACGCCGTGTTGGACGGGGGGGGGGCCCCAAAAGGGGGGGTTTTTTTTTAAAAGGGGTTGAACTTCCCCGGCCCTTTAGGGTTTTTTTCATCCAGGGGGAAAAGGTTTTTTTGGGCCGGGTTGAAAGTGCCCTTTTTTGGAATTTAATTCCCCACCCGGCGGGCCCCCGTTTGCTTTTAGAAGACCTTTTCCCAAATGCCATAAAATTTGGGAAATTCGAAGTTTTTTGGGCCCTTTTTCGGGCCGTTTAATTGGGTAAAAAGGCCAAAATTTAAGAATTTTTTTTTTTAGTTTTATTTTTTTTTTTTTTTAAATTTTTTTTGTTTTTTTTTTAGTTTTTTTAATAAGGGAAATCCAACTTTTTTTCCCCCCCCCCCCCCACCCCCACACAAATTTAAAAAAAAACCCAACAAAAAAAACAAAAATTTCTTAAAAAAAGAAATCCCAAAATTTTTTAAAAATTTTAGACTTTAAGGGAAAAAAATTTTTTTGACTTTAAATTTTCCAGGGGAAAACAATAAAAAAAAAAAAAAATAATTAAATAAAACCTGGAAAGTTAAGTGTTCCCTTAGCAGTGGGATCTTTGAGTTGTTATTCAGCAATTAGATGCACCTGTCAAGTTTTCCCAGGAGCATATAAGGCTAGAGATGCCTGCTCCTGGGCCCAGTTTAGTCCAGCTATTGAGCTGTGAACAAGGCCCACAATGGTGGTGTTTTTTTTAATATATTTGTTGAATCTTTAGACTTGTTTAGACCAACTATTAGTTGGCTTATTTTCTATACCAGAAGTGTGACACATTTTTGTTAATTTTTTGGCCGTGTGTTACAATGTGACCAATGTGTCTAAAATGTACATAAATTATGTGTCTGCAACACAATAAGACATGATGCGCCAAGAATTTGTCATTTTTAGTGCATTTTTATTACACTTTTCTGGCACAACTGCAACACTAAACTTGGGCCAACATCTCCAGAAGAGTATTTTCAAAAGTTGCATTTTTAAAAAAAAATCTTGAGGCCAGATGTTAGCTGGAAGTCAAAAGGCAAATAAGAAAAGCACTACAGATATTGCTTTTTCTTTTGTAGCATTTATTTTTTAGTTTAAGTGCATTTTGTTGAAATTTTTCAAAACACAGCACGCTGATGTTGTACCAGTTTTTTGGTGCATTGTGGCTTTTTTATCCACAGAGATCTATATTGTTTTTCTTCTTCTGCACTAACCATGCTGTCTTTTTTAGTGCATTTGTTGTAGCGTTTTGTCACATTGCACATTCCACATGGTCAGGAATGCGTAAGCCAAAATGTCAAACCAGACAAAATAGTGATATTTCTACCATATTTTTCAAATATTACTTAGCTCATGATAAATGTCCCTAGTACATATGACTGTCCTAAAAATCTACAGCCTTTACACTAAATCTGACTTACTGTACAGAATTAACGTTAATGATTACAAATTATTTCCTTGAGCATTAATACATTTGCCTTACTGCTGTGTCTTATAAACAATATCCCTACCAACTTGAACTTTTTAAAATAAAAATGACATTGTCATTGTTGCCAAAACTATGGGAGACATGTATGATGTTTTTTTTTAACCTTTTCTGGCATAAAATGCACCAAAGTGAGCCGACTATGATGTCTAATGCGCCGAACGACTCAACCTAACATGCACCTAACATGAGGGGGCGCTCTGGGGGCGTTCTGGAGGTGTCGCACCACATTCGTAATATTAGACTAATATATGAATGTGGTTCGACAAAACTAGGTGCATTACTGCTCGAACAGGCAGAATTTTTTTTGAACAATATTTTTATTGGCAATTTTAAATAATAACAACCAATAGCCCTCACCAGGGACCACAAACATGAAACAAGCAACTAAGGGGGGTTAGGAAGGGGAAGGAAGGGAGGGATACGGCATAAGAGGGGTGGGGAAGGGTGTTGTACGGTGTGGAGAGCTCACTTGCATATTCCAACAAAGCATAACCGACATTTACAAAGTACCTAAATCAGACTTTTGTCATATCAGGTGGTTATATATACATGTCCGTGGACTAGGCTGTCAAACATTACAGGATTGTTCTGCTGTGTACAGCGCAGACCGTGATAGTAGCCACAGAGGTCAGTCGTAAATTGCATATTGAGATGAGCATATAAGGCTTCAACTATGGAATAAATATTAGTGAGGGGGATTCCTCTGATAGCGAAAGCGCAATCTGCAATGGCAGAGCAGTCAACCCATGTGTGAAACCACAAGTAAACATAGGAGAAGATAAAAGTTAAAATGTGCAGACTGTGGAAAGATAATGTTAAACACGTAAATTACAATGTAACAATCCTGCAGAAAGGTTGAAGGTTTATGCTCTTGTAAACGTGTCCCCACAAGCTGTCATGATGTAGGTCGGTAAGTGGGTATAAGCAGGTTTCAGCGGGATCGAAGCGAGTTAAAAATTCAACGGTGTAGAAAACCATGTGGTCACTGATTAGATAATTGATTCAGGTGTTACAGACAAAAATGCGATGTCTTGCTTTCAGTATAGATCAGAGACTACCAGGCAGACTTATTGTAATGTGGTCTGCCTGAGCCTGAGGAATCAAAGTGGAGCTAGATTTACTGTTAGGGAAAAAATATCCAATATTTCTCAACTTACACAAGTACGATAATAAAAAGTAATTTATGAGAATTATCAAACTATATAAAATGTAGTTATTTAAATTTAATTAAACATGTTTTCATACAAAATTAATCTAAAATATGTATCCCAAAAATATAAAAATATCTCCATAAAAATTTTTAAAAATTAAAAAATCTAAAACTAATTTTTTCAAAATCCCCCCTGATTTGTCGTTCAGATTTTACTTTTTAAAATTTTTTTACTACATTAAATTGACATTTATTTTTGCGCTTCCCCCTTTTTACACAGTAACTGTAAGGGAGCGTAGTGGATCCACTGGACCACCGAAAGCGAGGGTGTAAGCCTCCCAAGGGGGGAAATCTAATAAACCCCGGTTTTCACCAAGCCCCGAAAGGGGATGGTGCTGCGCGGAGAACTACCGGGTCGCCCCACGGGTACTTGCTTGCTGGCACCAAGGCAGTGGGGTAAAAAAATCGTGAGATAGGCGGGAAACGGGGAGGAGGGGGGGGGTAGGAAGGCGGCAAAAGGTTCGGGGTCGAGAAACAGACTAAAGGTTGGGTACAGGAAACAGGCTTTTGGGGAAGAAGACGCTTTTCTAAAGGCAGTAGGGCACTAAAACCCGGGAAAAGGTGACCCGGAAGGAAGGAGTTTTAAATGGGTCACCTCCACCTTACCAAAAGGGGCGAGGCCTTTTTAAAAATCCCCGAACCGCGCGCGCGCGCGCTAAGGCCGGGCATGTCAAACCCGGCCAGAAGGGAGGAAGCGGGCCAGCAATAAGGGGAACCGGGGGGGGGCTGCAGAAACCCTCGGACAGACCCCCCCCCCCCCCCCCAGGCCTCCTCCCTTTTCTGGTTCGAGGAACCTCAACACGAACCGGGCAATGTTCCCCTCAGGCCCCCATATCCTCCCCCGGGACCGAACCTCCCACAACCAGAATTGCTTTTAAACCCCAAACCCCGACTCATACCAAATCTCTTTGACCGCAAAATTTTTGGAGGCTACAGCCTCAAGAGGGGGGGGCAACTTTTCGGGAGAAGCAGTTCAACACGACGGTTTCGGGGGGGATACAAAAAAAATTTTGGGGACCCCGCTGTGGGGGGGGAGTCGGACTTAATCTAGGATTAATACCCGGTTTTAAAGGGCCCAAGGAAGCGGGGACCGCTTTGGGGGGGATTTTTAACCTACATATTTGGCGACAGCCAACCCCTTTCCCCCGGGGAAAAGGGTTTGGGAGCCGGCTCCTTTTTCTGTCCCCGGGGGCCTTAAACGGACGCACCGCAGGGACTGACAAGCTTTTCCCAAATGCCAGAAAAGTCGGGGGACCAAGGCTCAACAAGGGGCCCCAAGGGGAGGAGGGGAGGGAGAGGGGGGCGGGGGGGCCGGCCAAATTTACAAAAAAAAGGGAACGCGCCTGAAGCCCCTGAGTCCAACTTGAATGAAAATTGGGGCCCGGGGTTGGATTTTGGCCCAATCAATGGGGGCAAAACAAATGACAATAGCCCCCAAAATCTGATTGACCCTCTCTACCGGGCCTTTAAATTGCAGAGGGTAAACGAAGAGAAGCTAACTTCACCTGCAATGGGGAGCAGAGTGCGCGCCGAATTTGGACCGAACGCCCCCACGATCAGAAACGAGGGCGGGGCAACCGGCAGGGGGGAACAGTAATAAAGAAAAGGGGGGGAAGACGGGATGGGAAGGAAACCCGGGGCGTGGGAGAATGTGACATTTTAAAAAACCTAATGACCCAAAAACAAATGACCCAATCACGGTGTTACCTGAAAGGAGGGAAGGCTGATAAATCCGGGCTTCCCGGGGGGTTAATGTTTTGGGGCTGCGGCCCTCCCATATGCCAAAATGCGCAGGAGGCATCCCCCCTATTTTCTTTTCGGCTGGCGAAAATGGATCCAAGTTAAATCTTGAAAAAAAAAAGCCCATCGTCTTCAGGGATTGAGGTGCGGGGCCGCGGAGATACGAAGGGTTTTGTGTTCGATATCCTAAAAAGGGATGAGGGCCCCCCCCAGAGATGCCGCCCTCCCCACCCCATTTTATAGCGAGTTATTCTGGGTCCCCAAAAGCAAATTTCCCATGACAAAAGGGTTTTGGGAAAGAACCCCAGGTGAGGTTTTCCCCTTTGGGGGACCCTTTTGGAAAGGGGACACCCCGGGGCCCCCACCAAAGGGGCTCCACCTCCAGGGGAAAGGCTTCTCGGGGTCAGGGCCCCCCCCCCTGACAAAATGGGGGGGAAGCAAAGGGACTTAAAATCCAGAAGGCTCTTTCCCCCGGGGTGCCAATTTTTGGATTACCCTTTCTTCCGGGTAGAGCCACAATAGGAGCCCCATTAGAGAATGGGATATAAACGCCCATAGAAATTGGGAAAGCCCAAAAAACTTGTATGGCTCGGACCAACGTCGTGGCCATTTTCAGGAAGCAAAGCTTTGGGGGCCATTTGCAGCCTCGGGGGGAACGATGAACCAAGAAAAGGCGATGGATTGATGGAACAGATTTCTCTAATTTGGGGTACGGCGGTTGCTGCAAAGCGTTGCAGGAAAGGGGCACCGTGAAGATGGGGGCCCAGGTCAGGGGGGAAAACCAAGATGCTCCAGGGAAACGTGACAAAGTAACAGTCCTGAAATGCATTTACAAATCCTGAAAAAAGCGGGAGCATTGCACAGACCGAATGGCATTTCTAATACCAAAAGGGCTGTCGCGGGGATTAAACGCCATTCCACTCATCTCCCTCAGGGGTCCATAGGGTTTTTTTGCCCCGCCGGGGCCAATTTTGGGGAAAACCTCCCCCTGTAGACGTTTAAAAAGTTTGTAATTAGTGCAACGGAAACGTTTTTCACGGTAATTGTTCAGGCCCCGGGAGTCGATCAAGGACGGAGAAACCATCCTTCTTTGTACAAAAAAAAAACCCCCGGGGGTGATGAGGACTTGCGTAAAAAAACCTTTGAGGGTTTTCAGGGAAAAATCCCACGGCCTAGTCTTGGCTAGACAAAGGGGAAACCACCCGAGGGGAAACTGGTCCCCCGGGGGGGTCAATGGGGCATATAGGGGCGTTGAGGGGGAAGGGGTTCGGGCCCGTTTCTCCCAAAAGCATCCGCTTTGTCCCCTTTCAGGGGGAAAACCCCCAGGAACCGAAACTGGGGGGGGAATGGTCCGGACTGGCCGCGGGAAATGAGAGACGCGACTCCCAGCGCAGAACCCCCCCCGGTTTTCCAGTCGAGGGGGGGCGCATGGAGCTTACCCCGGGAAAGGGCCCAAGGGATCGCTGAGGACGCCGAGGGGGATTAAAAGGTGTTCCTCCTTTTGGGAAGGGCCCCCCGCAAGGGCAAAGGGGTTTTCACGTACCAAATGGGCCCACTAAGGACCACCACTCACGGAGGTATCACCAAAGGGTTTTCCCAGACGGGGCCCGGGAAAGGGGATACTGGGGACACCAGGGGGGGTGAATAAAGTTTTCCGGGGATCCAAGTTAAAAGGGGGCACACAAAAAAAGTCCCGGGCCAACGAGACCTCAACCCCCAAGTAAGGCGTGGGGAGGTGGTTTCCCCCTAGGACCCCCTCCGACATAAAAAGGTGCGGGCTTTCCCTGCCGCTTTTGGCCCAAGCGGGCAACCATTTGAAATTTTTCCGGGGGGCACGTAAAGGGACAATTTTTCCCCGCCCACGGCGGGACACTCCTTTCGACAGATGGCCGGTCCACCTAATGGGGCTTCACTGGGTTGGGAGAGGGAAATGGGGCTGTGGTCTTTGGAAACCCGGGGCACAGGCAAAGGGGTGGCGTGCAAGATCCGTTTCCCGGGGTAATTCCTCTTGCCGCTCGGGCCCAAGCGAACACGATCCGAGGTAGGTGGTCATTCGCTTTGGAGGACGGGGTCCTCTACCCGGGGTCCTTTAAATCTGCCCACAACCCTTTTGAAAAATGGGACATAGGTGGGGCGTTCCAGTCATTCTGACGCCAGGGTCCGAAAACAACTGCTTTGTCGCGACCGGGAGTCACCGGGAAAGATTTTGTAAGCTCTCTCAGAGGTGCCCCTGGGCCTTAAAACCTGCGGATCGAGAGGGAAAAACGTTTGGCCGTCGTTTCCCCGGGTCGCCCCGGTCCCCCGAGAGGGGTGGGCCCAAGCAGAGCCTTCCGGACAGTAGACGACCACAAGGCCACCTTAGAACGTTCATGGGGGAATTTACCAGCCATTAACCAAAGTGCATGAGCACTGGGTAAAAAAACCCCCGCACTTTTTATCCCCTTCAAACTTTTCGGTAGTGGGAAAAACCAGTAATGTCCCGGGGACTGGCGGAGGCGTCGCCACAGGGGGGAGGAGTCGGGGCTTTGGTTTGCCAGGAGCGCTGCGCATGGCGGACAACTGGTTCACTGCTGGGCTTTTTCGCAAGTTGCTGTGACTGTGAGCCACTATCGCCCTGAGTCCGGTTTTACCGGGCAAAAATACCTTGGGGGGACCATGGGCCGGTCTTTCGTAACATGGGGGTGGATCCACTGGACCCCCGAAAAGGGGTTTTGGTGTAAGCTACCGGGGGGGCGGAATTTTAAGTAAAAAAGGGGGTTTTCACCAGAGCCCCCCCACAAAGGGGGGATGGACTTGCTGGGGGGGAGAACTCCCAAGGTCGCCCCACTGGCTTTGGACTTGCTTGGGGTAGCACCCAAAGGGCCCAGTGGGGGTTTAAAAAAATCGTGTACGTAGGATAGTCGGGGACGGGGGCAGGGGGTTTAGGAAAAGGCGGAAAAGGGTTTTCGTGGTCGAGAAAACAGGAGCTTTAAAGGGTTGGGTACACGGAAGACAGGTATGGGGCAGAAGACGCTTTTTTCAAAAGGCATTTACGGCATTTAAGACCCGGGGCAAAGGTAAAAGGGAAAGGAAGGAGGTTAAATAGGGTCACCTCCCGGCCTTTCCCTTTTAAGGGGGTTTACGGGCTCTTTAAATCCCGGAGCCGGCGGGGGTGCGCCCCCTAAGGCGCGGGCTTTTGGCATAACCGGCCGGCCGGGGACGGGGGGACGCGGGGGGGGGGCGCGGGTCAGGTAAGGGGGAAGCCGGGAAACCCGTCTCGACCTCGGGTGAGGGGCTGCGGGACCCCCGGTGACGGGTAACTTTTTAGTTTTTTTCACTGAATGTTTTCCCAAATGACTTTTTTTTTTTTTTTCTTAAAGCCTATCTGTAGTTATACACTTGTTTAGCACATTACTTTTTTTTTCCTAAGCCCAAATGCGCCAAAGGCACACATTTGAGGCGCATCAAACTGTGGCACCTTTTATGAGTGCCCCAAAAAAGCCTTTTTTTTTATTCGGGGCCCTTTGCCCACTGAAAATTTGATGTGAAAATCACTTCGATGCACCTAGCCCCTAAATGCCCTCCCTTTGTCCCAAAGCGGGCCTTTCTAGTGGTCTCAAACAGTGTAAACTTAGAATTTTAAAAAGCAGCCAAATTCTCTATTATGTGAAAAAATTTATGATTTGGCAAGAAAAAGTTGTCCTTCCAAAGAAGAAACCGGCTCCTTCTTTTGGCTCTTCCTACATTTACAAAGGAAGGCCTTTTTGCGGAAAAAAGTTCTAATCTGGCCAATTTACTCATGAATATTTGCACACCTGTCTGCTTTAAATTGAAAATTTTAATACTTAATCATAATTTTGCAAAAACAATCTTTTGGGGGGGGGTTGTGGAATTGTTGTTTTTGATATACATGACTGGTGATCCGCCCATAAGCACCCCAGTGTTAACAATAAAAAGCCAATACGATTGCAACATCTTCTTTACCTAGGCAGTCTTTTTTAAAATGAAACAAATTTTTGAAGGTCTTTGCTTTTTAAAAAATTTGGGTACAATTGACACTTGCCCAAGCTTTTTAGCCCCAACAAATTAGTCGTCATATTTATTTTGTGCAGTTTTTGGCACGGAATGTCAAAGCCATGACCCATGTTGGAGGGGTCACAAAAAGTGTGTACTATTCACAATATCCTTAGGGCAAAGAAATCAGAGCAAAGAAATCAGATGATACCTCTTTGAGGGTAACTGAGTATATTTGATGATAAGCTTTTGAACTTTTTTAGGGCATGTTTTTTTAAAAGAAACGGGAAATTTTACAGACTTTTTATACAAAATGGGCACATGGCTCTAGATGGGGTCTTTTAAAAACTTTAAAAACAAAATGAATAAAAGCAGAGGAATTTTTTAAAATTTTAATTCAGGTCAAAAAATTAAGAATCTGAAAATGGGGAACCCGCTGATCTTTTAAAAATTTACTGTTATATGTTTTCTATCAGGTGGTGATTTGTGACAATCAGAATGCCCAAGGGAAACTCACATAGGGTATTGGGGCCCCTATTGCAAAGTTTAAAATTTTTTTAAAAAGCCTATTCCTTTTCTGTGGGGTTAAAAATGTCCCCTTGGACCAGAGGGACAAAATGAGTGGTGAAATTTGCAGCCACTGGGAGAAATGTCCTGCTGTTGTTAACAGTGAATTGGTACGAGTTCATGCACTGCCGCTTTGCTTATTTGGCTGCCCGTCACTTTTGGCTTGTATCCCATTTGGAGGAATTCTGTCCTAAGATCCAGGAGGTGCTTATTCAAGTCTGCTTTGTTGGAGAAAATACTATTGTATCGTATAGCCTGACTATATATAATAGATAGTTTTTTGTGTCTAGAGTGGAAGCTGTCCCTTCTTAGGTAGGCAGTTTGGGATGTTGGTTTGTGGTATATTGATGTGAGTAGCCTGTGGACAAAGATGAATAAAGGGGGAAACACTGTGATCATTGACAAGGGATTGCATAGGCAAAAAGTGATCATCATGTTGATGGAGTCTACTGTACATAGAAAATTTGAGGGTGGTCCGGTGCAGGCTTTTAAATCCTCATTAAAAACATTGTTGAATGAAAGCTTATTTTTGAGCCATATAAGTGAGAGACTGACTAAATTAATGTACAGTATCAGAAAAGTCCTATCTCCCACCCTCTTCTGAAAGTAAGTAATTTTCCTCTCTCTTTCAGACCTATAACATCTGAAATTGGCTCTCTTTTTGAAAGACTTAGAGGACATTTATGAAAAGTGGCGCCACCTCAACAATCGTACTTCTCAGTAAGGTAGTGTAGCATTCGTCATTGTATGAAAGTGTGTCACAACACTTTATAAATGTGTGCCATTGTGAGACACAATTATGTTGCAAGCAACTGATCATGATCTTTTTCATCTCTTCACGGGTATGTTGAATTGTGAATAGTGGACTACATATTCCCATCATTTGTCTCTGTTGTATATGTATAATTGCTGTGCTGTGTTCTGGTATGTTGAATGCATAGATTTCTCCCAATCTCTGTCCTGAATAATTACCCTGTGTTTATTTGTATTGCTAGTGACCTGACATTCTGCCCCTGTAGCATCTCCTCTGCTGGCTTATTTGTAACTCCACCCATTGCTGGCAGCTGGGCCCACTGATTTATATCAATGAACTGCACATAGGATAGTATAAATTAGTTAGCTTGGGTCAGTCTTGACCATTTGGGTCAGTATAGCCATGTAGAGTAGTGAACCATATCTGTAAGTGATAGATCTGAATCAAGGTATCTGAAATAAAACCGAAATTAGACCGGAAGTGGGCCAAAGGGGGCTAGGAGGAACGCCTTTTCTTGTAAGTATCTAGGCTTCTTAAAAAAACAAAAAAAACAAAAAACAAAACCTATTCACCATGCTCAGTATTGCTGTCTATCTTGCAGCCATCTACCTCCTGGCTTACCACCCAGTTATTCCCCCTGAGAATCTTATCCACATCAGCGCCTCTCTCCTTCCCTCACCCATGTGTTCATCACACACTCTCCTTTCCCTTTTCAAATACCACAAACCACCTGCTCACATATTGCTGCACAAACGCCGCTCATACTCATCACTGAACCATCTGCTGTATCTTTTCTTTCTCCTGCTTCTTGCTGCAGGTGACATCTCTCCTAACCCCGGCCCACCCTCCATTACTGCTCATCCCACCTCCTCCTCCCATAGAAACCCTGCTAACCTAATTGCTATTCGCTGTACATCTTTCCAGTCCCTTTGAAATGTGCTCTGGGGAACGCCAGTCGTCTGCAAAAAACTCACGCTGTTCATATAGTGTTGGCGTTTTTTTATGAAAGGTTGAAATCGGCAAGGTTTTAGGGGTGATCAAAATTTTTAGATCAGCGATTTTTTGGTTTAAATCTGTGCATATCTTTTAATTTGCGCCATTTGGGCGCTTCTATTTTTTTGGGGCCCAGCAAATAATTAAAAAATTGGAAGGGGTGAGTTTGTGCGACGCTTACGGAAATGTTTTGGGTTGCGTTGGCGGGAAAAATCACATGCCCTCGTATTACATAGAACGGGTTTCCTTTTTAACCTTTAGGTCTCCTCAGCGTCTATGGAATAGGACGTCGCTCTGCCTGTGGCCAAAAACAGCCAAAAAAATTAGTTTTTTTCTGCCAGAGAAACCCAAAATTTAGCTGTGACCCTTCCAATTTAGTTAGTTAGAGTTTTGAAGTTTTTATGTGTTAGATAGATTTTTTAAAGCGCACAAACCGCTGAAAAAGTCCGGGGGGGGGGGGGGGGGGGCCCGCGGGCGAAAAAACCCAACTTTCATAAAGGAAACGGGATAAGTTCCCCAAGACCTTTGTAGACATTCCCTGCTATTTTTATTATTAACGGTTTGCTATGAAATATTTCCTGGATATTGGGCAGCCGAACTTATATTGGATAACACATTTCTATAACGCGGTTTTTTGTTATTTTGCAAAAATCCACTTTTTTTAACAGAACTTTTCAGATAGGTGTTCATTTTAAAATTTTGCCCATTCCCGTGTTATATATCCACCCTTGCAGTTAAATTTCAAATCCAGCAATTTGTAGTCAGCAAGGTTGTTGTTGCCCAAAAACCGTGTATCATAAAAAAACTAACAGATATGGGTTTTTTGACTTTTGCGCACCCAGTTTTTGTTCTTTGACGCAGCATCCAGTAAATCTTAAAACAGAAATTTTTTGTCACCACGGGTGAATTGAAAGGTGCAAAAAAAACGTGTTTATACGAAATTTTAAAGATACGTTTTTTTTGACTTTTGACACTCAGCTTTGTTCATTCATCAGCATCCCGTAAATCTTAAAACAGCAAACTATGGTCGCCACGGGTAAAATTTGGAAAGGTGAAAAAATCCGTGTTTTATACGAAAACATAACAATACTTTTTTTTTTTATTTTTGCGACCCAGCTTTTTTCATTGACGCAGACCCAGAAAATCTTAAAAACAGCAATTTTTTAAGTCCCCACGGGTGAATTGAAAGGTGCAAAAAATTCCGTGTATTAACAAAAACAAAAAAGTATTGTTTTTGACTTTTGCGCACCCATTTTTGTTCTTTTGATGCAGCATCCACGTAAATCTTAAAAAGCATTCTATGTCCCCGGTGAATAAAGGTGCAAAAATACGTGTATTTAACGAAAAAAAACGTACGTGTTTTTTTGACTTTTGCGTCCCATTTTGTTCTTTCCCGCAGTCCAGTAAATCTTAAAAAGAAACTATAGTCCCCACGGTGAATTAAAAGGTAAAAAAGTGGTATTTTACGAAAACATAACAGAAACGTGTTTTTTTATTTTTTGCGCACCCGCTTTGTTATTGACGCAGCTCCCAAAAATTTTTAAAACAGCGTTCTTTAGTCACCCAGGTGAATTGAAAGGTGCAAAAAATCCCGTGTATTATACGAAAAACATAAAAGTTAAGGTTTTTTTGACTTTTGAAAGTCCAGATTTGTTGATAGACACCTTGCAGTTAAATTTGAACCCAAAGAATTTTTGTTTTATTAGAGGGATTTGAGAATAGCTGTGTTTTGCCGTCTTTTAATAAGGATTTTCCAAAACTATTCCATACCTTTCTCAAATTTTTTTTTTTCTAAACATGGAGCGAAATGAGGTGGTAAGGGGAGCAAAGAGGGGGTTTGCCCAAAGGAGGTAGGGTCAGAGAAAGGTGCTCCTTCCCGTGCGGCAACAACAAGCATCCAGCGGGTGTCGTTCAGGAGTAGGCCTGTCATCGCGGTCAGGGCCCTGTGTTAATAACGAACATCGTCGCCAAAACTGTCCTTCAGTGGTAAATGCAACTGCATCAGCAGTCTTACCTCTGCTCCCCTCACGGGGACAAAAGTGTATCAAACATCTCACCATCCCCTCCAACATGAAAAGCCCAAAAATTTAACTGTGTACCCACCACTGTGGATAAACCATTGTTGAAAACCTCTTTTATGACAAATGCGGTTGGGGTTTTGAAGGCAGTTAAAAAATAAAAAGGATGATTTAGTTGCCCGACGCCCATTACTGTTTCAGAGGGGGTGAAGGAAGCCGGTCAATCGCAAAAATCCCGGGGCGGGCGGCAACCCTTGCAGTGCCCCTTGCTTGTAGCCCCCAGCTTCTGGGTAGAAATCAGAACGACCAAGTCCTGGTTGAGTGATGTGATCGACATTTCGGATCCTCCCGGTCTTTTCCAAGAATTTACTTGCGAGCGCTTAACGTGGGCAGGAGGAAAACGATGGGGGTGTGGCAATACGGGTCCCCCCAAAAAAAGGGAGAGGGGGGTGCAGAAGTCCCTGATATGATTCCGCCAGCCACGGTCAGCGCAAACCCCCTCCCCTTATCACCGTCAAAAAGGTCCAGGACCTCTTCAAGCCCGGGCCTCTTTGAGTAGCCTCTGATTTACCCAGCGATTCATTGCCGCCTTTGCCGTAAAGCTAAGTAGAGGGAAGAACCCCTTTGTGGTTTAAACCCACAAACATGTCTAGTCCATGCCGCGAATGATGATTGAAATGGGGGGAAACTTTGGGCCCAAAAAAAGGGCCCAACCAACACCCGGCCTCCAAAAACTGCACCCCTCTGTCTCGCCTCCTCCTCCCCGACCCCCAAGGTTCGTCGCTGCCAAAGTTCTCAGGTCATGACAGGGGTAGCCCCCGTTCGCCTCCACCGTCCCCGAGTACCCCCAGCACCACCAGGACCACCCCCACCCCTTTTTCCTTCCGCCGTTTGAAAGACCTGCACGCCGTACAGCGGCCGTCTAGCAGCCGTTCTGTCTTCCTGGGTTTTGGGAGCAAAAAAAAAATTTTAACCAAAAAATTTCCCAAAGCCAAAACCTGAATGCGCATTTCCAGGGTTTTGGCCTTGGGAAAAGTTGCCTTTTTATCGGGGGGACACAGTGGGGCCCGCCCTCAGGCCCTCGCCCGCCCCCCCCCAGAGCCGAGCAGGCATTTCTTTGCCCGAAAAGCCGCCCCCCCTGGGCCCGCCCCGTGTTATCTAAAATTTCAAGCGGTTGTCTGATCTTTGTGTCCGGAAAAATCCCCTCTCACCACCACACATGGATATAAGCACGGCCAAGGCCGCTTATCTCTGTGACAGCTCACGGGTGAGCGGGGGGATGTCTCTGGGGGTACGGTGGTCTCAGGCTCGGCGAGCTCTTCAAAACCGGCGGATGGTGCAGGGCTTTTTCCCCCCAAAGGGCCTCTGGTGGCTCACGTGCCCCGAAACACCGGCCGTTTGAAAAATTTAATCTGCCTTTGGGTACCGTCCACACACGGTCGGGGCTGTGGAGGTCTCCGCAACGAGACCGGCGTGGTGGGGGAAAGAA
>JAODAL010045137.1:0-32223 GCA_025379985.1 Phyllomedusa bahiana | reverse complement strand
CATTGAGGAGTTGTCTTCAGCAAGCACAGGGACCTATTTTTATTTTATCTAGACAATCCTCTGTGAGCTTAGCACATCTATCTCTCTAATGTATCTCTTGTATGTAATCTATCTTTTCTCTATTTTATAATTATGTCATCTACTGATTTATTTGTGCTGTATAGCAAAGATAAAAAAGAAGGAGCTCCTAGTGCAGAGTTTTTAGACAATTGGATAAGTTGTGGCTAGTAATGCACTAACCTGTGTACTTTGCGCAGTGTTAGAAGCGCAACTTCCCCAGAGCCTGTAGTGTAGTCAAAGCTGCCGCCATTTCTACCCTGGTCTGGTGCAAATAGAATGGGGAGTCATTGTATGTGGAGAGAAAATAGTGCGAGGATAGCACACAAAATAAGGGCATAAAGTGGCACAAAGACTAGATAGGGAATAGAGATTTATTGCATAGAAATTACATGTAACAGGACGATATGTTTCTGGCTCTGTGGAACTTCCTCATGTCCTATCTCTCATCTCTTTTTAATATCAATATGTCTATAAAATATTGCTTTAATTTAAATCTGTCTCATATGTATATAGTTATTTACAGTGGGGAAAAAAGTATTTAGTCAGCCACCAATTGTGACATTTCTCCCACTTAAAAAGATGAGATTCCTGTAACTGACATCATAAGTCGACCTCAACTATGAGAGACAAAATGAGAAAACAAATCCAGAAAATCCCATTGTCTGATTTGGAAAGAATTTTTTGGCAAATTATGGTGGAAAATAAGTATTTGGTCAATAACTAAAGTTCATTTCAATACTTTGTTCTTTATACTTTGTTGGCAATGACAGAGGTCAAGCATTTTCTGTAAGTCTTCACAAGGTTGGCACACACTGTTGCTGGTATGTTGGCCCATTCCTCCATGCAGATCTCCTCTAGAACAGTGATGTTTTGGGGCTGTCGCTGGGCAACACGGACTTTCAACTCCCTCCAAAGGTTTTCTATGGGGTTGAGATCTGGAGACTGGCTAGGCCACTCCAGGACCTTGAAATGCTTCTTATGAAGCCACTCCTTTGTTGCCCTGGTGGTGTGCTTGGGATCATTGTCATGCTGAAAGACCCAGCCACGTTTCATCTTCATTGCCCTTGCTGATGGAAGGAGGTTTGCACTCAAAATCTCACGATACCTGGCCCATTCATTCTTTCATGTACACGGATCAGTCATCCTCATCCCTTTGCAGAGAAACCGCCCCAAAGCCTGATGTTGCCGCCCCCATGCTTCACAGTAGGTGTGGTGTTCTTTGGATGCAACTCAGCCTTCTCTCTCCTCCAAACACGACGAGTTGTGTTTCTACCAAACAGTTCTACGTTGGTCTCATCTGACCATATGACATTCTCCCAATACTCTCCTGGATCATCCAAGTAATCTCTAGCAAACTTCAGATGGGCCCGGACATGTACTGACTTCAGCAGGGGGACACGTCTGGCACTGCAGGATCTGAGTCCCTGGCGGTGTAGTGTGTTACTGATGGTAGCCTTTGTTACTTTGGTCCCAGCTCTCTGCAGGTCACTAGGCCCCCCCGTGTGGTTCTGGGAGTTTTTCTCACAGTTCTTGTGATCATTTTGACCCCACGGGGTGAGATCTTGTGTGGGGCCCCAGATGGAGGGAGATTATCAGTGGTCTTGTATGTCTTCCATTTTCTAATTATTGCTCCCACAGTTGATTTCTTCCCTCCAAGCTGCTTGCCTATTGCAGATTCAGTCTTCCCAGCCTGGTGCAGGGCTACAATTTTATTTCTGCTGTCCTTCAACAGCTCTTTGGTCTTCACAATAGTGGAGTTTGGTGTGTGACTGTTTGAGGTTGTGGACCTGTTTGAGGTGTCTTTTATACTGATAACAATGTCAAACAGGTGCCATTACTACAGGTAATGAGTGGAGGACAGAGGAGCCTCTTAAAGAAGAAGTTACGGTCTTTTGAGAGCCAGAAATCTTGCTTGTTTGTAGGGGACCAAATACTTATTTTCCACCATAATTTGCAAATAAATTCTTTCCAAATCAGACAATGGGATTTTCTAGATTTGTTTTCTCATTTAGGGCGACATGTATGAATCTCGCTGCGTCGGAGCGCACGTTTTCGCCAGTTTTCGGGCGAAATTTGCGCCTCATGTATGTCGGCGCCGAGGTGCGCTAATACATGCGGTGTAAAGTTCACCGAACCTCGCCAGTGTGTGAGGCGCAGTGCGGGACTTAGGCGCAGAAGGGACTGCGCCTAATATTCGCCGTCCGAGGAGGTGCGCTCATACATGCGGTGAAAAGTCCACCGCGCCTCGCCAGTGTGTGGGGCGCAGTGCGGGACTTAGGCGCAGAAGGGACTGTGCCTAACATGTATTCCGATTCGAGACAGGCTGGAAATGAGCGAAAAATAATTAAACATGTCCGTGAGGCATGGAGTATGAATCCAAAAATTGCTTTTATTAAGTGTAAAACATTATCAGAAAAAGAGCTCAAACCAACTAAAAAAATACATAAATAAAATCACTTTCCAAAAATCAAGAACGGCGCAACATCAGGAATTTGGATCTTGGAAATTGCCGGGAAATACAGTAATTCAAATTCTGTAAGCTCTTCTCATTGGTCGGCAGAAACCAGCCAATCAGAATAGGAGCGACAGTGAACCATTAAAACCTATGAAGAAGTATTGACCAATCAAATTCCAAGGCGGGACAGTTCAAAATACAGTAAAAATGCTGAAAAGAGCTGATTGGTTGAAGTAGCGGGGGATTGGTTATCCCGGCCAATCAGAATAGGAGCGACAGGAACCCATTGTAACCTATGGAGAAGTATTGACCAATCAAATTCAAAGGCGGGACAGTTCAAAATACAGTAAAAATGCAGAAAAGAGCTGATTGGTTGAAGTAGTGGGGGCCTGGCTATCCCGGCCAATCAGAGCGCAAGCTACTTTGTCCCATTGTAGTCTATGGAGAGATGGGGGCACTGAAATCTCGGCTCCGTGCGGCATGGAGTATTAGTAAATAAATCGTTTTTTATTAAGTATAAAACATTCTCTGTAAAAGAGCTGAAACCTTCTATAAACATACATAAATAAAATCACTAACAACGCGTTTGTCGCCAAGACCGGCGCTACAATCAGGAATTGGGATATAGAGAATTGCCGGTAAATACAGTAATTCAAATACTTTAAGCTCTTCTCATTGGTCGGCAAAAACCAACCAATCAGAATAGGAGCGACAGGGACCCATTATAAGCTATGGAGAAGTATGGACCAATCAAATTCAAAGGCGGGACAGTTCAAAATACAGTAAAAATGCAGAAAAGAGCTGATTGGTTGAGCTAGCGGTCGCTTGGCTATCTCGGCCAATCAAAGCGCAAGCTACTTGTCCCATTGTAGTCAATGGAGAGATCGGGGCAATGAAATCTCGGCTCTCAGCGCCGTGCGGCATGGAGTATGATTAAAAAAAAAAAATTTTATTAGGTGTAAAATACTATCTGAAAAAGAGCTGAAACCTTCTATAAACATAAATCAATCAAATCCCTAACAACGCGTTTGTCGCCGAGACCAGTGCTACATCAGGAATTGCGATATAGAACATTGCCGGGAAATACAGTAATTAAAATTCTTTAAGCTCTTCTCATTGGTCGGCAGAAACCAACCAATCAGAATAGGAGCGACAGTGACCCATTATAGCCTATGGAGAAGTATGGAAAAAAAAAATTAATTCAATAAATTCATTTTTATTTCTTTATTTTCGTTACACCCATATTGTTGATCATTGGCTAACGAAAAAAAAGAAATAAAAATTAATTTATTGAATTAATATTTTTTTTACGTTACCCCCATATTATTGTTCATTTTATATACAGATCGGTACAACTTCGGGAGTATTATCATTTTATTTCGGGCATGTACAGTTTTATTATAGATTGCATTAGAAAACCCATAAGAGCGTCGCTCGCTCTCCCATTGGTCTAAATAACCGTGCCTCTTTTAACTTAGCCAATCACAAACAGAGCTCGCTCTGCATTTCTTTTCCCCATAGAACTCTATGAGAAAGTAGTTCAGCTGCTGATTGGCTAAGCAGGACGAGCCCCTCTTCCCCCAACCAATCACAGTACTAGAATATTTCCCATAGACAGTAATAACTTTTAGGGCGCCCTTCTATCTCGCCCTTCTTTCTCCACTCAAAATAGACGCACTACATATGATTGGTGGATTCATATCTGCCGCCTGGGCTCAACCAATCAGCTCTTTTCTGCCTTTTTTACTGTATTTTGAACTGTCCGCCTTTTCACGTGATTGGTCCATACTTCTCCATAGGTTATAATTAGAGATGGGCGAATTTCTCAAAAAATTCGATTCGGTCACTTCGCCGAATTTTCTGACAAAATTCGTTTCATTCCGAATTACTTCGGCACGAATCGCATTAAAAAAGCAGCTATTTCCAGGCTGCACAGAGCCTGAGGGTGCTGTAGAACGTTGTGCCATGCTTAAATATGCAGAGGGAGCTTGGTTTGGTCTTCATACAATGTTGTAGTTTTAGTATGACACGCAGCATGACTGCGCCGCTCTTAGAATCGCTTCACTATAAAATGCCCTGGGCACTTAAGAGGGCAAACTGACCAAAAAACTGAAGGGGGAATGTAGCCTGATAAAGTCATGGCAGAGAAGCTGGAAAAAAACAAGCTGAGAGCTCAGGTGGCAACATTAGTGACAGAGTGTGGAGGTGACGGCGGCAGCCACAGCAGCATGAGGTCAGACAGTGGCACAATGACATTCTGGAGGGGGCAAAACAGTATTAGGCCACAGAGTGGCACAATCACACAGTGTGAGGTCATGGCGCAGCAGCATGAGGTCAGGCAGGTGGCACAATGACATTCTGAGGTGCAAAACAGAGGAAGCCACAGAGTGGCACAATCACACAGAGCGGAGGTCACGGCGGCAGCAGATGAGGTCAGAGCAGTGGCACAATGACATTCTGGAGTGCAAACTCGAGGGCACAAATGCACAATGTGAGAGGGCGGTCACGGCGGCAGCGTATAGGTCAGGCAGTGGCACAATGACACAGTGTGTAGGTCACGGCAGCAGCTTGAGATCAGGCAGTGGCACAATGACATTCTTGGAGGCGGCAACAGTATAGCAGAGTGCAAATGATACAGTGGAGGTCACGACAGAGCAGCATGAGATCAGGCAGTGGCACAATGAATTCTGGAGGCGGCAAAACAGTATTAGGCCACAGAGTGCACAATCACACGTGTGGAGGTCACGGCGCAGCAGTATGAGATCAGGTAGTGGCACAATGACATTCTGGAGGCGGCAAAACAGTATTAGGCCACAGAGTGGGACAATTACAGTGTGGAGGTCAGACAGCAGCAGCATGAGGTCAGGCAGTGGCACAATGACATTCTGGAGGCGGCCAAACAGTATTAGGCCACAGAGTGGCACAAATCACACAGTGTGGAGGTCACGACAGCAGCAGCATGAGGTCAGGCAGTGGCACAATGACATTATGGAGGCGGCAAAACAGGAGGAAGCTACAGAGTGGCACAATGACTGAGAGCGGAGGTCACGGCGCAGGCATGAGGTCAGGCAGTGGCACAGACATTCTGGAGGTGGCAAACGGAGGAAGCACAGAGTGGCACAATGACAGAGAGTGAGTGACGGCGGCAGCACAGCAGCAGAGGTCAGACAGTGACAATGACATTCTGGAGGCGCAAAACAGGAGAAGCTACAGAGTGGCACAATGACTGAGAGCGGAGGTCACGGCGGCAGCAGCATGAGATCAGGCAGTGGCACAATGACACAGTGTGGAGGACATGGCAGCAGCCACAGCAGCAGCATGAGGTCAGACAGTGGCTCAATGACAGAGTGTGGATGTCACGGCAACAGCAACAGCAGCAGCAGCATGAGGTCATAGAGTGGCACAATGACAGAGTGTTTAGGGTGGGTGGCAATACCAGTCCCTGGTAAAGATGGGGGTAGGCAGATGGAGAAACTGTCCGCAGATGGGTGGCATCAGGTGGGTGGCGGCATCAGAATAGTGGCTGAGGGCAGGTAGTTTGAACCCAGACTGACGCCTAAGGCATTGGTGTGTGGTACTCCTGGCCCATCCACGCTGATTCATCTTGACAAAGGTCAGTCGTTCCACATTTCCCGTGGACAAGCGGGTTCTCCTTGGGGTAACGATGGCCCCCGCCGGCACTGAACACCCAGCTATGATGCACACTACTGGCCGGCAGGACAGCTTCTCCACTGCAAACTCGGCAAGTTGCGGCCACACATCCAGTTTGGCTACCCGAGTAGTCCAGCGGATCTTCTAACTGAGGTGGCAGAGTTCTGTCCTAGTAGGCCTCACACTGTTGGTTCAGGGACTGCTCCAGGTCCTGCTGCTGCTGCTGGCGACTGCCCTCCTCACTAGGAAGCTGCTCATCAGTGACTCCAGACTTAGGTTACTATTGATGGAGCTGGTACTGCTCCTACCCCCACCTTCCCCAGCAGCCGCGCAGTAGTATGTGAGCGCTGAGGAACCCCCCGGTCAGACCTGTCAGAGGAGGGACAATGCGCACATAGGCAGCAGCCAACTGATTACGGAGGATTTCCCTATAGTATTTGAGTCTTCTCTCTCAATAGCTGGGAAAAAGGCTCCCATTTTGGACCGGTAGCGAGGGTCCAATAGGGTGGAGAGCCAGAAGTCATCCCTCTGCGGATGCTGACTATTCGGCTGTTACTAGCCAGGCAAATAAGCATGCTGCGGGCCATCTGCACAAGTGACCCGAGGGGCTCCCTGCCTCCATTTCCACTATATACTGCCACTGTGCTTGGGGGTCATCTGCCTCGTCTTCCTCATCTCCATCCACCTCCTCCAGCTGCTTCTGCTCCTCCTTTCTTGTCACCTGGGTAGAAAATCCACTCATTTCACCAGACAATGCTTCTGCTCCAATGTCTCTCCTCCTCCTCCATTTCAGTCCCCAACCGGATCTCATGTGGCCCCGCGCTGTAGTCGCCACGTCTCCAGTCCCCTGCCCAGACAGATTTTTCAGCATCTGTTCAGGACATGACGCAGTGGATTGATGTTATTCATCTCGTAGTCCTGGCGACTGACAAATAACGTCGCCTCCTCGAATGGCCTCAACAAACGGCAGGTGTCACGCATGAGCTGCCACTGGCTGACATCAAAGTTACACAGGGAGTACTTCTGTCTGCCTGGATCATCAAAAAATCGTTAATGGCCTTTCTCTGTTCATACAGTCGGTCCAACATGTGCAGGCTGGAATTCCAGCGGGTGGAAACATCGCATATCAGAGTGTGTTGG
The DNA here is from genome assembly GCA_025379985.1 of Phyllomedusa bahiana. Lineage (NCBI taxonomy): Eukaryota > Metazoa > Chordata > Amphibia > Anura > Hylidae > Phyllomedusa > Phyllomedusa bahiana. The sequence continues at coordinate 24,917 of JAODAL010045137.1, read as the reverse complement.
GGGAGGCCGTTCTGCTGCTGCAACTCGAGGAGGGTGTTCCTGGCTTTGTACGAATGGATAAAGTGCATGCACAGTTTCCTGGCCATTTTCAGAATGTTCTGAAGATCGGTGGAAGACTTCAGGAACCTTTTTCACAACCAGATTGAACACATGCGCCATGCAAGGCGCATGGACCATCCCTCTCGGTGCAGCGCGGACACCATGTTCCTCCCATTGTCCGTCACCATGGTTCCGATGTGCAGTTGGCGCGGCGAAAGCCACACATCGATTTCTTGCTGCATGACGCGGAGCAGTTCTCCCCTGGTGACTTTGTTCGCCGAGGCAAGCCAGGTGTAGAAACTGCGTGACACCGCTGTGCCCTACACATGTGGTATGATGGAGCAGTACTTGTGGAGGCTGAGATGGTGGTGGTGGTGGAGGAGGAGGAGATGGACAATTGGCGCAGGTGCAGCAGTTTGACAACGTGGAGGAGAAAGCGGCGTCTCTGTCCATGTTGTTGGTGTTGGAAGCACATTCACCCAGTGGGCCGTAAAGGACATGTACTGGCCCTGACCGTAGTTACAGCTCCAGACGTCCGCGCTGCCGTGCACCTTGGAACAAACCGATAAGCTCAAGGACTGGACCCACTTCTGTTTCTAATTTATGAAGTGTGGTACTGCCTTTTTGGAAAAGAAATTACGGCTTGGAACTCTCCATCTCGGGCTCGGCACAAGCCATTAGTTCTCTGAACGGTGCAGAGTCCACCATTTGGAAAGGGAGGGACTGCAGTACCAACAACTTGGACAGAAGCACGGTCAGCTGCTGCACCTTAGGATGGTTGGACACATACTGTTGTCTCTTTGCAATCGCCTCGCTGAACGACTGCTGGCACCATGAGTAGCGAGGAGCAGGAGCATCTGGACTGGGAGATGATGTCAAAGAGAAACAGCTCCCTTCTGCAGAGGTGGTGGAGCCTTGACTGGCTGCAATGGCATGCGTGCCACTGGGCGCTGCTGCTGCTGCTGTCTGCGGCGGCAGGATGGACCACCACATCTGAGCTATGTTTCTCCCAGGCCACCGGATGGTGACGCTGCATGTGTTGACGCAGGGCCGTGGTGCCAACGTCAGCTCCCTGGCCACGCTTCACTTTCTGCCCACAGATTCTACATATACCCATATTCGGCTCCTCCAGTGTCTTAGCAAAGAACTGCCACACCGCCGAGTATTTGATTTTACCGGCAACGCTCCGCACTGAGTGACTACTACCGCCGCTGCCTCGCTGAGACCCCTGTGCTGCTACTTTCTTGGACCTGCGAAGCGGGTTTTTTACCCAATGGCCGCTTGGCTCCGACCTCACACTCTTGCTATCTGCTGACTCACGGCACACGACCCACTTGCTGCGCTGCGCTGCTGCCTGACGCGCAAGCTGACGCCCTCTTCTCCTGACGATGATGAAGCCTTGCCTCACCTGGCTCCAAGTGTGCGGTCGGCTACATCATCATCTATTTGTTGTTTCATCGTCACTACTGTCCTCATCACCGGTCTTGGTATGCCGAGGCTGACCCTCACAACTGACCTCCCATGCCACTCTCACATCTATACTTTTGCCGCCTACTGCAAGAAGCAGGCGATATTGGCCCATTTCTTCGCTGCCAAGTAGCTGCTGACTGCCCTCCTCAAATTGTTCATCCTCGCTATATAGTGGCGCTGAGCCCAGACCACATAGTAGATCTCTGCTGAGGGAACCGGATGGGACAGAGGCGGGCTGAGGACAGTTGAGGGCGCTGACCCGCTCCGGGCCATGCCAATAATGGTTGTGTCTGAGGGTTCCACCGACTCTTGGCTGGGGTTGTCAGATGTCATCTGGGAGGAAGAGGATGACCTAGTCAACCAATCAAGAACCCTTGGGTTGCTGAACAACACACGGCCGCTAGATGACAGCGGCAGTTGTGGCCTCACCGAGTGACCCCTGCTACGACGTCCCCTTGCTGTGCTGCGACCTGGGCCTGTTCAGGAATGTTTGTGCCACTGCCACTAGCAGGTGCAGAGCCTGCCACCTCTCTGTCTGACATACTGTTTGTTCTAAAATGTACAGACGCTGTTTGATGATGATATCTGTATATGATAAATATACACCCTGTTTTTGACTCAAATGAACCCAGTAACAAGCTGGGGTAACCCTTGGATATAAATTGCGCTCCACAAATGGCAGAAAAATTTACTTGTATGTGCCGTTTAAAAACACTGTGTGTTTTACTAAATGTAAAAGCACAAACAGGCTTAATTAACCTTCGGACATGAATTAGGTACAGGAAAAATGTATATATTTTGGCGTTGAAAAGACGGTTTATTTTTGTCAGCACACCAGCAAAACAACGCTTAATTAACCCTGGATGTAAATTGCGCCAAAAATTGAGCCGCACAAATAGTAGCTTTGTAGCGTGTTACAATTTCGTGTTTTCTACGCCACACCAACAAGAGATACAGTTGTAATTAAACCTTTGCTTGGAATTAGGCTACAGGAAAAATTTATATATTTTGGCGTTGAAAAAGACGGTTTCTTGGGGTCAGCACACCAGCAAAAACAACGCTTAATTAACCCCTGGATGTAAATTGCGCAATAGAATTGAGCAGCCAAAAATGAAGTGGTATTTGTATTGTAAAAAACGCTGTTTCTTTAAATGAATACAACAGGAACTGGCTTAGATCCCACTTGGATATTGAATGTAATGCAGCTGCAGTGGACGCACACTGGATTCAGATCCAATACCCAAAAAATTAGAAATAGAACATTAAGAGAACAGTCTCTGAGACAAGCTGAGACACCCCACAGAAATCGCTATATAAAAATCAATTCTACAGTAAGAGCTATCAGCCGCGCAGCACCTTCCTGATGAGCACAGTTAGAGGAGTGTGAGCTCCCAGCGTCGCGCCCGGACTTATATAATGCGGTGACGTCACAGAATCCCGCCGGTCTCTGATTGGCTTCACCTCTGCACATGTCATGCAGGCTATGCCCTTCTTCCTCCCAGAGTGCTTTGCCCATTAGCGCCATGTGCTCACAGCCATTTTTATCAATCAAAAGCACACTTCGTTCACCGAAGTACCCAAAGTTCGACTGTCCGACCGAAGTTTTCGAAATTCTAAACGAATTCCACTTCGTTAGAATCGATTCGCCCATCTCTAGTTATAATGGTTCCCTGTCGCTCCTATTCTGATTGGTTGGTTTTTGCCGACCAATGAGAAGAGCTTAAACAATTTGAATTACTGTATTTCCCGGCAATTCTCTATATCCCAATTCCTGATTGTTGCACCTGTCTCGGCGACAAACGCGCTGTTAGAGATTTGATTGATTTATGTTTATAGAAGGTTTCAGCTCTTTTTCAGAGAATATTTTACACCTAATTAAAACGATTTTTTTAATCATACTCCATGCCGCACGGCGCTGAGAGCCGAGATTTAATTGCCCCAATCTCTCCATAGACTACAAAGGGACAAGTAGCTCGCGCTCTGATTGGCCGAGATAGCCAAGCCCCCGCTAGCTCAACCAATCAGCTCTTTTCTGCATTTTTACTGTATTTTGAACTGTCCCGCCTTTGAATTTGATTGGTCAATATTTCTCCATAGGTTATAATGGGTCGCTGTCGCTCCTATTCTGATTGGCCGGGATAGCCAAGCCCCCGTTAGCTCAACCAATCAGCTCTTTTCTGCATTTTTACTGTATTTTGAACTGTCCCTCCTTTGAATTTGATTGGTCAATATTTCTCCTTAGGTTATAATGGCTCACTGTCGCTCCTATTCTGATTGGCCGGGATAGCCAAGCCCCCGCTAGCTCAACCAATCAGCTCTTTTCTGCATTTTTACTGTATTTTGAACTGTCCCGCCTTTGCATTTGATTGGTCAATAGTTCTCCATAGCTTATAATAGGTCCCTGTCGCTCCTATTCTGATTGGCTGGTTTATGCTGACCAATGAGAAGAGCTTACAGAATTTGAATTACTGTATTTCCCGGCAATTTCCAAAATCCTGATTCCTGATGTTGCGCCGTTCTAGATTTTTGGAAAGTGATTTTTTTTTATTTATTTATTTTTTTTTGATGGTTTGAGCTCTATTTCTGAAAATGTTTTACACCTAATAAAAGCGTTTTTTTGGGAATCATACTCCATGCCGCACGGCGCTGAGAGCCGAGATTTCTTTTGCGATCTTCTATATGTTTCTTCTCATATTCCGTTCTCGCTTCGCTTCGTCTCAGCCGGATCATTTAGACCAGAAACAACTAGGTCTGCCTGTCGGAGCTGGCGAGCGATGCAATGCGCCGCACTTTGCCGACCCGCGATCATACATGCCTCGGAGTTTTCGAACGCACCGTGTCCCGCCCCAGAACGCCCACACCACGCCCATTATGTGAGGCGCATCCGAAAGTGGCGAAGGTTGCACCTAACATCACATCCCTGCGTCCGACAGGGGATTCGGGCCGGTGAGGCGCAGGATACGCCAGAAATCGGGCGCAAATCTCAAATCCCAATCATACATGTCACCCTATATATCTGTAGTGTGTATGATTTTCAGTCATATGTTTTGATGAAGTTGATGTTGGTAAAACCAAAAATCTTTTCAAAAGTGTCTTTGAGCAAAAGTGAGGATTTGACCCGGGGAGGCATGCTCGAAAGCTTAGAGTGTAGCAAGGCCTGTGGATGCCAAGGAGACATCAGGTCCTTTTCCAAGTCATAATTAGAATATCGGCTGGTTTCCCCCCTCCAATCCATAACATGCCGGGTTAGGCATGCTAGGTTGTAGAATCGGACATTTGGGAGGTTTAAGCCGTCTGCTACTACTGTAAGCATCAGCTTACGTAACGCTATGCGGGATTTCCCACCCCTCCAGATAAAATGAGAGAAAGACGAGTAAAGTTTATTTATATCCAAGTGACGCAGAAGCAGCGGCAGGGTCTGAAGGGGGTGCAACAATCTAGGAAAGCAAACCATTTTGATGGTGTGGCATCTACTCGCCAAAGACAGGGGGAGACCATGCCATTTGCGGAGGTCTTCAGCTATTTTATTGATTAGACGGGGGAAATTAAGGCTAAAAATAATACATGCCAACTCTCCCATTTTGGGCGGGAGGGTCCCGCTATTTGGGGTCCCCCCCCACCCTCCCAGCAGAGTTGGCGAACCTCTTTAAATTCCCGCGGCGCAAGAGTAGTGCTGGTGCGCTACTCTTGCGCCGCTGGGCCGCTCCTACAGGCGGGTGAAGCGGCCGCAGCGGCCGCTTCACCCGCCCCGCAGTGTCACTGTGCAGGAGGAGGCAGGAGGTGATCGTTCCCTCCTGCCCCTGTATGTACAGCGCCGCCCGCAGTGTCACTGTGCAGGGAGGAGGCAGGAGGGATCGTTCCCCTCCTCCCCCTGTATGTACAGCGCCGCCCGCAGTGTCACTGTGCAGGGAGGAGGCAGGAGGGATCGTTCCCCTCCTCCCTCCTCCCCCTGTATGTCCGGCGCCGGTCTGCGCGCCTGTTAATACAGGTCAGCAGCGCAGGCGGAGTGAAGCGGCTGCACTCACTCCCCTGCGTGCTGAGGGAGACGAGATGTCCTGAGCTGCAGAGCCTGGTGAGGTAGTGTATTTTATTATTTTATTTTTATTAGCTAAATGGGGGCTCTGCCTGCTACTAAAGGGGGCACTACCAGGCTACTACCGGGGGCAACTACCTGACTATTAAAGGGGGCAACTACCTGACTATTAAAGAGGGCAACTACCTGGCTACTAAAGGGGGCAACTACCTGACTACCAAAGGGGGCAACTACCTGGCTAACAAAGGGGGCATCTACCTGGCTACAGAGGGGGCATCTACCTGGCTACAGAGGGGGCATCTACCTGGCTACAAGGGGCATCTACCTGCCTGTAAGGGGCACTACCTGGTTATGGGGGGGCTACTACCTGGCTATAAGGGCATCTACCTGGCTTTCTTCCAAAGCCATTATGCAGTTAGGTGGAGTGGGTTTTGCTTTTTAAAGGGGGCGTGGCACACCAAAAAATAAGCGTGTCCACGAAAAAATTTTGCCCTCTTTAAATCCCCCTTTTTTTTCCATTTTCAAAATTTGGAACTATGCTATAAAAGGGGCGGGGAGTCTTGTCGATTTTTTGCAAGTAAGTATGGGGAAGTTCCCCGGGGTAATATAAAACCCAAAAAATTTCCAGCAGTTTTTGGAAGGGACCCCTAATTCAAGCAGTCGCTCTTGATGTTTGATTCTATAACCTGGGTATCGTCCAAATTTTTTCCAGGAAAAGGGGAAGATCCCGGGCATGTTTAAAGCGGGTTGACGGAAGAGGAGCAAATCGTCCGAAAACAGGGCCAATTTGACCTGGGAGGGGCCTACAGTAATCCCCGTGAATAACTCAGAATCCTCCAGATAGCGAGCTAGAGGTTCCAGTGCTAGATCAAATAGGAGGGGGAGAGGGGACAACCCTGGCGTGTGCCTTTATGAAGGTTAAATTTTTTAAAAGAAACCCCGGGTGTGTACCGGGGCGGGGGATTTCATTTAGATTGCAGTGGGAAAGTTTCAAAAAAATTTCCCTCCCCCGGGCCCATGGGGTCCAGCCCATCCACACCCACCCCCACTGGACATTGTCAAAATGCTTTTTCTGCGTAAAACGAAAATCTTTTACGGGGGTGCCCGGTGGGAGCCCCCCCCCCAAAATACTGCCAAGACCTTCCTCAGATTGCCTACTGCGATCGTCCCTTAATGAACCCTTTTTTGGGAGGGTCCTATGAGGGAAGGCACCAAAAAGGGCCAGTCATCACCCTATTTTTCGAGAGGTTTTTTTTTATCATATTATTAAGGATCGGGCAAAGAGGAAGGGGGGAAAGGGGGCCCTTTCCCCCTTTTTGGGGGAATCATTTTATGTAACGTTTTTGGTTCTGGTCGATCCTGCCCCTCTAATTATTTGGTTTGTGATGATCAGTTAGAGGGGGTTTTAAGGGATAAATTAATTTTTTAAACAACTCTCCGAAAACCCTGGGGGGCCGGGGGCCCTTTCCCAGCGTCAATCGAAAAATGGTCTGCGGGACCTCCTGTGTGTGACTTCGGCAAAAAAGATATTCTAGATGCGGTAAAAAGCTGGGGGATAGAACTGATGCAGAAATTAAAGCGCCCCAATTGATTCCCATTCGGGGGGGTCTAGTCGATGAGTAAAGTTTTTCGTAGAAAATTTCGAATCATTTATTGTTTAGGGGGGTCGAGTAGTGTGACTTAAGAGTGCGGAGGGGTGTGATGTGAGAAGGCGAAAATTCCCGGAGGAGTTAGATAAGATCCTTCCCGCCTTTTTAAACCTATCGGAACAATGTGGATTTCATGTACTCTTCCTGCACTAAACCATAGGGTTTAAAAGCTCCCGGCATTTTTCCCCCGTCCCTCTAGACTCTTCGCCTTTTTATATTTCGGGTTCAATTGGCGTTGTATAAGGTTTTTGTAGGGGTATTTTATGCGGCTTTTGAAGACCGATTTGCTGTGGCCCCCAAAATAATTTAGTGAGCGTTGTTTTTTGGGGGGGGGGGAAAAGGGTGGGCTGCGTTTTGACCGCCAATTCCATCCACCATCCCCGGGGGAATGCGTCAGTAAAAGGCCTCGGTTTTTAGCCCAATGGGGGGAAGCGCCGAAAAAAATCAGCCTTTTAAAGGGAAGGGTCTGCAATTTCCGTAACCACGGTAATGATCGGGGACCCGGGATAAACAGTACTCAAAGGGGGTTACTATCCTTTTTTTAAGATGCTGATGTGAAAATGTTATCTAAGCGTGACCATGACTGTTGCAGTGGGAAATAAAAAGAATATTCTTTAGTCAGGGGGAGGTCCTCCAGCATCAAAAATTTTGTGGAATTCAAGAACCCCTGGAGAACACCAGCACCAGGTCTGTTAGGGAAAAAATTTGGAGGGGTCGCCCGGGACCTCCCCTTCTGTCTAGGATCTCATCAAGGTGACGTTCATGTCTCCCCTATGATAATAGAGGTCACAGGGTCACCCTTTAAACCCTTGAGTGCCAAATTGGGGGAAAAATAAAGCGCTTTGTAAAATTAGGGCCGTAATGTTGTACAAACTAATACCCCACTACCACCATGATTGATGGTCAAATGTGACCACCTGCCTTCCTCGTCCGATTCATGGGATATCGCTGAAAATGGAAAAGCTTTATTTATCAGTGTGAGGACTCCCGCCTTTCCTCCCCGTGCTGAAGAGCCAAAAACGTGCCCAACCCAAAGTTTCTCCATGCGGTAGAAATCTTCGCAATTCAAATGCGTCTCCTGTAGGAAGACTACATCTGAGAGTCACTCAGATTTCTTACCGCGAAAAAGGGCTTCACTTTTTTCTGGCTCACAGGGCGAGTGTCAAGTAAAAATTGAAAAAGGTGGCCCAAAAGAAAGATAACTACTCCAGCCCTCCTGTCACAAAAAGGAGAAGTTAGAGGCATCCCAAATTAACATATCACTGCATATATGAATATCTGGTCAGATAGGATCGAGGCTTGAGCCTGAATGAGTCCCTGAGTACAGCAAAAACTTCAACAGTTTGTCCGCCCGAACTGCGGCAAGGAATTATAAGTAAACCGCATATCTGGAGTGCAGACAAACCCCAAACAGATAACCCAACAGAGCTCCATGGCTCTTACGGATCGGAGTTACTCACGACCCTTGGGAGACGAAAGGTCCCGGAAAGTCCCAGAGCGACGCTTCAGGTCGATGAAAGTTGAGGAGTCGTAGGCAGTCGACGATGATCGGGGGATCTTCTCTGTTTGGGGGGGAGAGGATCCCCGAGCAGAGGAGGGGGAGAGTTCACCTCCATTTGAGGGGCACCGTCGTGGGGAAGATGAAGCTGATCTGAGAACAGTTTGGAGATCTTCTTCTGCATCCTTGGGAGAGGTGTAGTATCTTGGAGCTGTATCTGGAAGGAGAACCTTCAAAGTGGCTGAGTACATAATCTGAAAGCACACATTCTTGTGGTACAGCAGGGTGCATATTTTGCTGAAAGCTCGGCGATGTCTGGAAATGTCCACTGAAAAATCTTAAAGATCATTATTTTGTGACCCTCCAGGGTTGGGGTTTTTTTTTGTTTGCGATATGCTCTGAGGATGTCCAATTTATATTTATAATCAAGGTACTTGATGATAACAGTACGGGACCACTTCTTAGGACGTTCTCTCTTGGAGTTGTTAAAAGAGGGATCCGGTCTATGCGATGCGCCCTCTCGACCCTGCAACTGCGGGTGATGCCCAGTGATAGCGGGAGAGTGGATTGGCATATATCCTGTAGATCTGCTTGCTTTATCCGTTCCGGCAGACCCACAACACGCAAATTGCTCCTGCGTGAGTGATTTTCAAGATCTTCTATACGGTCATATAAGATCATTTGTTTTTTGTTGCAGGATGATAGTTCATGTTGCAGGGCATCATTGTCAGACTCTAGCTGCATCACTCTTTGCTCCAGCTCTACTAGTCTGGCATCATGGGCCTGTATCTCATTCTGCAGTTTGGACAGGGAGGCTTGTAGGGCATTTTCCACTGTAGCTTGCAGTTCTGGGGCTATATGCCTAGCCACCTCCAGAGCCAGCTGCCTGTAGTCAATCGCTGGGTGAGCTACATCGCTCTGGGAAGTGGGGGAGGGCACCGCTGACACTGGCTGGGAGTCTGCACAGACCTCAATGCTGCCTCGTTCCTCCGTGTGAGAAGCGCTGCGGGCGGCCATCTTGGGGTCCCCTCGTGGCATACGGGCGGGTAGTGGAGAGGCATCCTTCTGGGTGCTCCGGAGGAGATACCTCTCCACCAACGTGCTGACCGGAGCTTCAGAGGCATTCCGTGCGATCAGCGGGAGCCGTTCGGAGCCGCCGCAGCGGCTAATTTGCAGGTGGGTGCAGGAGGAGGCGGAGAGCTCTCACCACGCATCTGTGAGCGCCAGCGCCGGAACCGGAAGCCAACTTTTTTATTATTTTTTTTTTTTAATTTGTAAAATAGCGAAAGGGGGGATTTGAACTTTTATTACTTTTTAATTTTTTTTTTTACTTTAAAACTTGTTTTCTTTACTTTACCTTTGAGTCCCCTTAGGGCACTTCACCACTAGGGGTTACGATCATTTATATAGCCTAATGCATTGCATAGACAATGCATTAGGGTGTACCAAGATGGCCTGGGGCCGGAAGTGGTCAAACGAAAACATGGCAGCGATGGAAGCCTTCACAAGGCTCGAGGCTGCCATGTTCACCGATAGGAACCCTGCGATTCCACCAGTGCCATCTTTGTCGTGGGGTCTAGAAGGTTAAACAGCACGGGTGGGCAGCGTTCCCCTCTCGCCCCGCTGTAACTGCCGGGTGTTAGCTGCAATTATCTACTAACACCTGACGACTGTGTAGCGGGATCGTGCTGTGATCCTGCTACACAACTCCTTAACGCCACCGGGACGTACCCATACATCTAGGTGGGTTAAGCAGTTAAAGAAGGTCAAAGTGGTGTAGCCATCCTGGTCTTTTTTGACTGCTAAATTTAGAAAATCTATCTACTGATCACTAATCTCCATAGTAAATTTAATTTATTATTATTAAGACAACTAGCAATATTTTTGGCATCTTCCAGAGTACCTTTCCATACGAAAAACAAATCGTCTATGTACCTTCTGGACATAGGAGAACATTGTGTTATAAATAATTTATTACAATAAATAGTTTTTCAAACTGTCCCATAGTCAAGTTCGCATGTGATGGTGCAACACGGGTGCCCATTGCTGTGCATTTGTTTTGTTTAAAGATCTAACTGTTGTAAGAAAATAAGTTATTGCTCAGAATGAAATAAAAAAAATATAAAATCTCTTTGTTATGTTAAAAGTAAGTCCTTATTGACATAATATTTTACACAATCTAATCAAAGAATGTGATTAATATTGGTGTACAGTACCATAACATCAATGGTCATAAGGTAATAACTGTCTTTGTATTGCATCGTTAGGAGAGATTCGATTAGGGAATCCAAATCATGTAAGTAACTAGGTATATTTAGGGCAAACTCCTGAACGGGGTCGTGGATTTATAAAGCCGCAACAGTACCATTAAAAATATTTAACCAAAAAAGAATAGAGAGTATGCTCTGTATTATGTTTTAAACTTAGATTTAGATTTTAATTTTTTGATTTCTATTTCATTAGCACCATTATCCATCTTTTGCCGTTGTACCTATCGGATGTTCATGTCGTGAGTTTCTCCTTTGATGACCGCGGGACTATGATCACGGGAGTCACCAAGACCATAATATCAGCCTGTACTACAATAGTATAATACTACCTTCACCAGAACACAATGTTACTGTTTTTTACTATGTATTATCTACTGTTGTTATTGTAATATATAATGTACGTAAATGTCTTTATTACCTTTTGTTGTTGGCTATATGTCTCTGGTGATACTTTTAATATGTATCGCAGACTTCTAGACTCTCGAGCAATAGATTGAGATTGTGCGCATGCGCCGGGTGGGTTGTGTGCGCCCTTCCCTGCTTCGGCGTCCACAATGTGCCTTGCGCATGTCCGGAAGCTCGGTTCTTCCGCGCATGCGCTTGTGCGCTGGACTGCCGGAAGTGGGGCAGGGGCTCCTCTTCCTCCGAACGCGGCGCATGCGCCGTATGATCTCAATCAGAGACGCGGCACTATTTAAGTTAGACAAGTTACATCCTATCTTTGTACCCCTTGAAAAAGCGTAGTAATGCGAAACGTGTGTCGGGGTGACAAGTGTGGTCATCAGCTACTATTTTATTGGTAAGGTCATGGCTTTATTACATGTGAATTTACATCTGCAACACTTGATTAGATTGTATATTGTACATCTATGCAAAGTACGCTTTGCTTGTTTGACTGACATCTTTGTGCAGCTGGGGATTGTCATTTGACAACACCACTGTTTATTCCCTATATTGCACTGTGATTATACTCTGACCACTTCCTTGTCCTTTTTGGTTCTTTTTTGTATGGTTTTGTTCACTTTACCATCATCATTTTTTGTATTTGTACTTAAATTAATTTTTTTTTTTTAAAGAGATGACAATAAAATATAATATTTTTACCCTATACTCTCTATTCTTCTTTGGTTAAATATATTGTGCTTTAAGAGAGGGGTTTCAATATAAGAGGAGGCTTGAACACTATTTGGCCTAACCCGGTGAGAGGTTGTGGACTATTGTTCTTGTTTGTGATTTATTTCTGTGTTTTATTCACAGTGTCCTACTCCTATTTGATGATGGATTTTAGATCCCGTGATCTGTCTTGGACGACTAAACTAAATGAGGTGTTTCAAGACAATGCAAATCTGAACTTGGTTTTAGAGGATAATACAGAGTTGAAAGACTTGAAAAGTAGATGGAGGGAATTACTCCACAAGCGAGTAAAAGTTTGGTGGAATAAGGCCTTTCTTGAAAAATATGTTTCTAAACATAGGTGTAACTTTAGGGGGGTACAGAGGGGACTGGTCCCCCCCACTTTTTTCTAGGTGGGGGAAGGTCCCCCCCACTTTTTAGCCACTTCAATAAAAAATAATCCATATGAAAGCATGAGTATATGGTAACTCGGGGAGGGCAAAACACAGGGAAGGAAGAAGTTAACCCTTTGCCTCCTATATTTCTGTGCATCTTGGGGGGACAGAGTAGGCAGCAGCCTCAAGTGTCAGTGCAGAGTGAGAGCAGCGCTGATGTAGAGCAAGAGTCAGTAGGGGCTGCTTCACCAATCAGAATGCTGCTCACAGTCCAGCACACTCTGTATCTGGGGTATATCTTTCCCCCATGCATACCACTCCTATGCTAGGCCTATAAAGAAGGAAGTTATTTCTGATGCCAACTACACAGACTACAGAGACATAAGGAGGGGACAGGTCCCAGGTGTTGTATGTGCAGGGTAGGGTATGTACTATATGTGAGATGTGTATATACTGTATGTACAGCCATGTGTTACCAGTCACTATCTCCCTGCACTTACGCCAGGGCAAATGAAAGTAATGGCTGGCCCCGCAGCACTTTAGAAGCGAACTTGCCAGCGCGTATTTCTAAAACACCCAGAAATAACAGAGCTCACAGTATACCCCGCTATACACCTGTGAATGATACCTAAGGTATATTCATGCAGAAGAATAAGTCTGATTCTGGGCAGTTTCAGTATGTATTGCCTTAGATCCACGTTGCCGAATCTGACAGGAAACTGATTTACATTATCACAATGTAAGATCAGTGTCTTTGTTTAGATGACACTGATTTAACTGAGTATTTTCGGCGTGTCTGTGAACCTACAAAGGGATTCTTCGAGGTGTTTTATGCATAGCAGCACTAGGATGTGAGGCAGAAATCTTTCTCTGGCAGTCTGGGTTGTTTGTACAATTGGAATTCTGGTTTGCAAGCAACGGAATTTCCACAAGCAAACGACACTGTCATGCCAAGAAAAGTCGTGAACCCTAAGTGTGTAATGTGTCGATATATGTATGTGTGTATATATATATATATATATATATATATATATATATACATATACATACACACAATTTCTATGGTACCTTGTCTAATGTAGTCTCTGGGGTACAGTGTGTAATGTAACAATCTCTGGGGTATGGTGTGTAATATAATCGCTGTTATACAGTGTGATGTAATCTCTGGAGTATGGTGTATAATGCAGTAATATCTGGGGTACGGTGTGTAAACTAATCTCTGGGGCACAATGTGTAATGTAATCTCTGGGGTACAATGTGTAATGCAATCTCTGGGGTATGGTGTGTAATGTAATCTCTGGGGTACAGTGTGTAATGTAATCTCTGGGGTAAAATGTGTAATGTAATCTCGGGGGTAAAATGTGTAATGTAATCTCTGGGGTATGGTGTGTAATGTAATCTCTGGGGTACAGTGTGTAATATAATCTCTGGGGTATAGTGTGTAATGTAATAATCTCTAGGATACAGTGTGAAATGTAATCTCTGGGGTACAGTGTGTAATGTAATCTCGGGGGTATGGTGTAATATAATCTTTGTTGTACAGTGTGTAATGTAATCTCTAGGGTATGGTGAATAATGCAGTAATCTCTGGGGTACAGTGAGCAATGTAATCTCTGAGGTACGGTGTGTAATGTAATCTCTGGGGTATAGTGTAATGAAATCTCTGGAGTACAGTGAGTAATGTAATTTCTAGGGTTCAGTGTGTAATATAATACATTTTTGGGGTATAATGAATTATATTATTTCTTGAGTACAATGTGCAATTCATTTCTAAGGTTCAGTTAGTAATGTAATTCCTGTGGCTACCATGTGTAATATAGTTAATTTCTGGGATGCAGTGAGTGTTATCATTTCTGGTGTATGGTATGCAATAAAATAAATTTTGTGGTACAGTATTTGACATAAGTGACTCCTAGGGGAACAGTGAGATTGGGTTCTTTTATTTTCCTCATTCTGTTGTGTTTAAAACAAATTTAATGGAGTAGAGATGGGGGATGGGAGGGGTTAAGCAAAATTTTCTGCATTGCACAACATTTTTTATTTCCATCTAGAAGGGGAAAAATTATAGATGGACTCGTTCGGTTTCATTGCCAGGGTTGCTTTTAGTTCCAGTCCGGCTCTAAACTTCAGTAATTAGAGAGCCACTCATAACCTTATGGATTGCACCGAAAGTGTTTGCCATAAGGTCTCCGCCCGGACCTGCTGGGGGAGCTCACAGCGCTCCCTTAGACCTCCTAGCTGGGTTAGAGGGGGCCGCTTCACTACAGGGGGAGGAAGAGATAAAAGGGAAGGGAGGGGAAGTGAAAGGGAAGGCGGGAGGGATAGGAAGATAGGGGATGAAAGGGAAATTTGGTCCCCCCCACTTTTTGAACCAAAGTTACGCCACTGTTTCTAAGGGTTTAATTCCTAGAGGTCTTCGAGTAAAAGTCCTCCCTTCCTTCTTGGTTGAGGATGAATCTTTTAAGAATAAATGGGAGGATTTGTCTAATACATGCTCAAGAGGTTTTATGGAGATGTTAATCCAATTGAATGGTACGACATTAGAAAATATTGAAATGGAAATGTCGGAAGTTCAAGTTAAAATGAAGGATCTGATGTCTGAAGAATTACTAGACGTATTTAACCGTGAGCTAGATAAGGATTTGTCTAAGTGGGGAAAAAGAAATCTGTGACACTAAATCTAAAAAACTTCAAAGAGATATAAGTGACCTACAACAGGGTAGGATGTACAGATGGAGAAATAATAAGATCCGATCACGATCTCGCTCTAGATCGGGGTCTATGTCTTCCACACGATCACAAGATAGTCATTTGCGTCTGAGACAAAATGATCATAGTAATAATGTCCAAGATACTAGTTCGACACAGAAAAAAGGGAGAAATCAACAAGGACGTAGCAGAGTTCCTCCTCCACGTGAAGTCAATACTTCCGCTAAAAATAAAATGAAGGTAATCAATTTATCCTCATGTGTCTTATCTAAAGCACAAGAAGAGGTTTTGAGTCTTGGACTCACCTTTTCACCAACTAATCCTTTTCACTTTTTTACAGCTTTGAAAGACTTGCATCTTTTTGCAAGAAAACTGATTTTGAAAAAGTTACATGCCAGTAAAGGAAGTAATAACATGTTATCCACTGAGGAGGAGAGAAATGCTATTTCCATTTTGGAGGACTTATTGCTGGAACAAAGTGATCCTTCAGCAGGTAATTTTCCATCAAAAACTCCTCCCCAATCATCAGGTTCCCCCCCCTTTGTCCCTTTGTCCGCAAGTTGAAATATTTGTGAGACTGGTAGTCTCTGATATGAAAAAATTTTAACAAGAACGGTGGAAAGACATAATTTTTTCTAACATCCCAGAAAAATGATTAAAAGAATTAAAATAAAGACCGATGTGGTTTTAAAAACCAGGGGAAAAAGGGGAGGGAACATGGGTATCGGGCCAGTAGAAAGTTAATTAAAGGGGAGGCACTTCGAAAAACTTCATGAAAAAACAAATGTATCAAAAAATTCCTTATAACCCAAATTTCCCAGAAATTTTTCTAAAAAATTTTGGGGTTTTTTGGGGTTTGGATAAGGGCCTTTTATCAAGGCATTTTAAAAAAAAAATTACATGACAAATTTTTATATTTTAAATGTCCTAAAAAACCAAACCCCTGTACTTTTTTCCCCAAAAATCCACAAAGATCCTGTCAGTCCGCCGGGACGTCCTTTTGGGTGTCGGGTTTTGGGTTGGATTATCAAACTGAAATGCAATTCAGATTACTACCTTAAGCCATTTAGTAGAATTTTTGCCACATACGTCCAAAGACACAAAGGGTTTTCCTTTCCCCGGCGGTTTTAAAGGGATCAATGTGGAATCGGGAATACTTCTTTAACACTGACGTAAGTCTTTAAACTAGAAACCCCATCACAGATTTTTTTAAGAAATTTTGAGTTTTTTCCCTAAATTTCTAGTGGTCGGGATGCAAAACGGGGTAAACTGATCCTAGCCCCTGTTGAGAAAAAACCGGACACACAACCCCAAAAATTTTGTGTTTAGAGACAATTTTTATTTTTTCCAATTTCAGGGAACTGCAAAGGGAGCCTTGTGCCCCGGGGCCCTATGCCAATCTTTTTTTTGGGGTCGGGAAACCAGATTTTTCATGACGACGTAACAGAACACTCCAATCCCGGGGAAAAGATATAAAAGAGGACTTTCGTTTTTTAAGGCACGGGCCCTCATCTCAATTTAAACCCAAAATTTTTGTCAGATTTAAATAACAATCCTTTTAATAAAAAAACTGACATTTAAAATTTTGGGTGTGGAAAAAGTTTCGAAAAATTCCCTTTTATAAACTATGAATTGATGGGATAACATTATTTTAAAACGGATGTCTAAAAAAAAAAAAACATCAGTTTTAAAACCCTTACTGCATTCTAAAATCATTTTCAATTTCCCACGAACCCGGGTTTGAGCCCTTCCCCACAAGGTTTAAATTTTTTTACGCATGGGGTGTATTTGTTTCCCCGGACCCAAATTTTTTTTCCCAAGCCATGATCTCAAAGGGAAACCTTTTTTGAACGGGGGGTATAGTAAGAGGAGTATTAAAAAGCACATTACGAGCAAAAACAACACCCCCAGGGAACAATTACTCCAAAAACAAAAAGAAGGGGGGCGGGGTTTGGGACCGTTGTGATGGACGTGTTCTGCAGGGGCTTTGGGCCCAAACCCGGCAGATTTTCTCGTTTTTTAATCCTTTCAATTTTCCGCGACCTTGCCGGGAAACCTCTGCTGAGAGGTTCACCCCTTTGGGGAACCTTATTTTGCTCTGGGGATTGGGGGGGAACCCGGGGCCCCCAGACCTGAGGAGGGCCCTGGCTTCGGGAAATACACAGGCCCCGCCATCTTAAGAAAAACCGGCGCCTTCAGCTTCCCAAAATTTTGCGGGTGAAAAGAAGAATCAACGGGGACCGGGCCCGAGACCTCCCCGGCTAAACCTGGACCCGTTAAACCCTTTTTTAAAGGAGTCTATCCCCTGCCGTGGGGCCATGGAAGGGGCGGCGGGAGTGAAGGACATCTCCTTCGCGCTCCCGTTCCCGCAGAACCCTCGCTGCGGGGGAGGTGGGTCGGGGTTTTGGGGGAACGGGGGACCGGGGGCCACGGCAACCGCCATTTTCTGCCGCTGGGCCAGTGCTTTGGGGGTTTTTTTGGGGAAGACCCCCATATCCCTTGGTTTCTCTGTTTGGGTGGGGGTTTTTTCAGGGGAGGGCCCGGGGCCCAAAAAAGTCTTTTTCCTGCAGCACGACGGCAAAGGTTTCCCCCGTAACCCCGGGTTTCCGACGTATAGTGGGCCCCTTTAGTGCCACAATTTTTCTGCCATTTCCCCAAAATTTCCCCTGATCCTCTGCATATCTGGGGTACTTCACTCAGTACAAAAACCCCGGGACCAAATACCTCAATTCAAAATGCCCTTTAAATCTTTTTTTTTCCCATAAGAACTTTATTACGTTTTTGGCCCCTGTCTCCCCTGTGTTGGGGATTACAAGGTTTTGGGGAGGGGGAGATCACAGAAGAAAAATTACTGCCCCATGTTGAAAACCATCTCCTGTCTTATTGCCTCTCCATTGGGTGTCACCCCCATTTTTTTTGGACTGTTTTCCTAAGCACCCCGTATGGGTTACCACGAAATTTCCCGCTACGGTCCCCTATTACTCTTTTAAGACCCCCCGATTCCACTGTTTTAAGGTTAACCAAACTTTTTCCCGATGTTACCTGTTAGATGACTGCGGTTCGGATTGATTGGCGCCATTTTGGGGGATAGACCGCATACAATTTCCCCCACTTGTTTCACACCTTAGTTTCCGGGCCCTCATGCCTTTCCCCAAAAAACAACCAAGGGGGGTGGAGAAGCTGGCTACCTTTCGCAAAAAAGGGACCCCCTATGCTAACAAGTCCTTTTTCCTCTTTTCTAAATCCCCATCTAAAAACCCAAACCCAAACCCCTTCGCAGGGGACCTCCAGCTTAATATCCAAAAGGTTTAGAGGCCATCCAAAACCGGGCCCAAAACCCCGCTCTCCACACGGGGTTGACGAAAATTTTAAGGGAACAACTCCCTTCTACGTCAAGACCGCAAGTAATTTCGTGAGCGGGTTACAGGGAAATTTAGCAAAAGAGGGAGCGAAACCCGGTACCAGGCCAAATTTCCCGTGGACGTTAAAAAAATTTCCGGGCGTCACAGCTCCGTTTTTCGTTGGCCACCCGGGTTATGACCAAAAAAACCCCCAGAAAAGTAACCTTAGATTTTAAATTTTCCCCCCTGAGGGGCGGAGGGGCCCCAAACCTGAGGCGTTTTTCGAGACTCTTTTGAATTTTATAAATTTGGGGAGGAGAGCCTTTTCAGTAATTTTTCGTTTGGGGCGCGGGTCAAACCCCAAAAATTCCAAAGCCACCGCCACCTTTTGGGGTCCTCCACGGACTTTTTTTTTTCGCAAAAATTCTTTAAATAACGGGGCCGTGACACCATCCTTTCTCCCACGCGTGAGAAGGGGCCCCAAACCCCCATGAAAATTTCAAATTTCCTGTTTATCCCGGAAAATTTTTTATTGGGTATCCAAGGAAAAGGGCTCTTTTTTCTCAGCAAAGGGTAAGCTTTGTGGGGGGCCTGAAGAAAAGCTATTCCTTTTCCCCGCCCCGACTTCGGGTTCAGGTGGGGGGGAACCCACTTTTTTTGACACTCCTGTGGACGTCCCAAACGGCTAATAAGCAAACGGTGCACCTTACTTGGGCCCCCGGTGACCATTGGGGGGCTCATTCCTTCCCCCCCTTAAAAAAAAACAAAAAAAATCCTTTGCCCCTTTCTTTTTAAAAGGTTCACTTTTCTGGGTGTTGCTTTTAAAATTTTAATATTGTAAAATTTAGATTTTAATCTCTGCTGGTTACTTTATTGCATGTTCCCGTGAGCCTTCCTTTTTTTCTGGGCCCCCCCCCCCCCCTCTCCCCTTTCCCATCCCGTCCTCCCTTTCCCCCCTTCCTCTTTCCCCGAGCCCCTGTCTTCCCTCTTGCTCCCAATGTCCTGAACATATTTTGCAATCTATTCTACAAGTACTGTTTTATCACCTGGGGTTTTTTTTCCCCTCACATATTCGCTGTTATTATACTGATTTCTAGGCCTGCTTGATCGGCCACCGGGAGCGTTTTCGCTTTTACGTTAGGCGTACTTTTGCCTCTTGCAGTTAATTATTTGGGTTTGGAGTTTTGGTCATATATCCAGTAATTGGGACTGGATATGGGGTGGGAAAAAGGTTTTCTTGGGGGTTCAACTTCATTTTGTGCGTATTTCCAAATGATGTATGTTCTGGGTATTACTTGGTGGGGTGTTGAGAGGGACCTTGGAGTTTTGGATGGATGGGGGGAAACCCCCGCGGCATCCTAGGGATTCCCTTTAAATTTGGAAAACACTATGGCTTTTTAAACTTTCTCTCATGGAACGTGAGGGACTTAATGATCCGATTAAGCGCAATCTTGTGATGTGGTTGATTAAATCTTATATTTGGTAGATTAAATATGTCTCCAGGAGACTCATCTATCTGGCCCCAAAGACCCCTTTTTACGTAAACCGTGGGTGGGAGGGATCATCACTCTGAATACTCCCCACAGCAAAGGGGGCTATTTTAAATTTCTAAAAAGTACTTTTTGCCTGGATACCATTGATATGATAAAATGGCAGGTATATCTTTAATAATTTTTTTTTATTGTAATAAGCCATTAAATTTTTGAAAATACTTAATCCCCCCCCTTTCCAGATGGGGGTTTAATTAAATTTACAAAGTTTTCTTTTTAAGGGTGGCCGACACGTCAATTTTTGGCGGGGAATTTAACCACCGGTACTGTTCAAATAATTTAAATTTGGGGGCGAAAAATTTGGCCGGGCTTGCCCCCCCTCACCCTAAAATTTGGCGGTGGACCAGGGCCTATTGAGCCTGGGAACCAGTCACCCCCTTTTCCTCCCAATACCCGTTTTTCGCCGGGAATAACCCCCTACTAGAAAAATCTCCCCGGTAAAATGGGAACCCCCTCCCCTTTTGTTTGGGGAAAAAGTAAATACATCACCTCGGTCCTGACATTCCCGTGGAATCCGCCTGGCCGGGTCGACCTTGTCAAACAAATTTTTTGGCTTTTTAAAAACCCTTACTGTTTACGCCCTTTCCCCCCATTTCCCATTTTTGTTTAAATGGAGGAATTTTTTTTATGTCAATGATACCAATCCCCCTTTTGTAAATTTTGGGACCTTTTAAAGCTTGTTAGGGAGAGCTGTCCCATGGGTTGCCGATTTTAAAGCGCTCCTAGAGCTAAGGCGATTCGTTGGCACAAATGGGGCAAAAAGGGGAATGGCTTATATCAGGACCCGTCGAGGAGAATAATCAGGTGGCTTTGCAGCAGAAAATATACAAAATTGCTGCAAGACCGGAGACCGTGCCACATTTTTCACGGGCCCAGTCATTCTTTGAAAAGGTAAAGATGTGGTAAACTACGGCCCTTTTTAAAGGGGAAAAGGGGGGGCCTCAGGGAACCCCCCCATTAATAAACCCTGCTTAAAAGCAACCCCAAATTGGATCAATATTTCAAACCCAAACACAGGGGGCGGGGGCCCTTTCGTATTTTTCTATGCAGCCCTTTGTATATTCCACATTTCCCGGTCTCTGAGGTGGAGATACGGGGATTATCTAAAGGAGGAAGAACGGCCTTTCCCCTTAAAAGGGGAACCCCATGGGGCAATTTTTTGGATGCCCCCTTAAACCCCTTTAGGGGGAATTCAGGAAATAGCAAATTTCAAAACCATTTAAAAATCCCAAATCCCCCGGGAACAGACGGGCCGCCAATAGAATTTTATAAGCGGGATCCTGAATTTTTTGGGCCCGCTTTTAAAACTCCAGCCCTGTAAAAAATAAAGGGCAAAAAAGGGCGCCATCCCCCCCTTTCCGGGTCTCGATGCTTGAAGGCATTAGTTTGTCGAATCCCCCCAAACCTTTTAGGGACCCCCCGGGTTTTTCCCTAAATCATATAACCGAAACCCCTCCCCCAACAGTTTGTCAAGAACCTGGCCAAAGTTTTATGGGCCCATCCGCCCTTTTTCCCCGCCCATTCCCCCGGGGGCCCTTTTGAAAGGGCTGATCAATCGGGTTTTTTCCCCGGGAAAAAGTCACTCCCCCCCGGCCCCATGGAACCTGCGCCGGCCCTATATTATGAAAAGGCGGGCTCCCCATTCAATGAAATTTGGGCTGGATACTGGTGTCCCTTTTGAAAAACAAACAAAGCCCTTTGAACTCGGTAGATGGGAACAATTTGGGGGGGTTTACCCCCCTCCCTTTAATTTTTTGGGGTTTCTTTCCTTTTCCTTTAAAAATTTTTCCTTTGGTTTAAAAGCTCCGGGGAAACCCCCACCAGTTGCCAAATTTAGAAAAAGTTTTAAAAGGCCCCATTTTCGGGAAATTCGCTGTCCCCTGGGAAGGGGAAACCAGGCAGGGTGCCCCCCACCCCCCCCCTTTTTTGCCATGGCTTTTGACCCTTTTAAAGCACCTATGTACGAGCAACCCCAACATCATTTGGTTTTGAAATGGGAACATTGCATAAAAAAGATTTTTTTATATGCAGATAAGACCCTGTTTTTTTGCGGGACGCAGAGACCTCCCCCTCCCCCAAGAAGGCTCTTAAATGTTGAAAATTTTCCCCCAATTTTTGGAAACAAATATTCGGGTCTGGGGGGTCAATGTTTGAAAAAATCTCCCCCAAAATGCCCTTAAAACCTTTTTTTGCCCCTTTCGGGGGAAGTTTACATAAAGCCCCCTGCCGTTCCCAGTGGTTAAATCTCAGTTCACATATTTGGGGGTAAATAATCTAAAAAACCCCGCCCGGAGTTCTATGTTTTTAAAAAAACCCCCTTTCCCTTTTGGGGGAGTATCTCCCAATAAGATTAAAAATATGGATTGGGTTTTGCCTCTGTCCTTTTTGGGCCGGGTTTGGGTTTACCCCAAGATGATCCTTTTTTCCCCAAAATTTCCCGTAAAACCTTATCCAGCCCTCCGAAAATTACCTTAACCCTCCCTTGTTTTCCCGACCCCTTTAAAATTCCTTTTAAAAAATTTCCCTTTTAAAAAGGAAAATTTTGGGTGGGGGCGGCCCGCCTTCTCTATGCATTTTCGCCACCCCCTGGGATCTAGGAGGAGCCTCCCCCCGGATTTACCACTTAAATTTAGGGCACCCCGTTTTCCTCTTTTTGGGTCGGGATTTGGCAAAACGCTGGATCACCTGAGGGGCCCTTTGGGCTTTTGAACCCAACCCCCGGGAAACCCCTTTGTTTTTTGAAACCCCTTTTTAAATTTTTCTCTTTTCAGCAAACTTTAAAACCCCCAAAATCGTTTGCCAAAGCCCGTTTTTTTTCCCCGGGCCAATGCCCTTCTTTTTTTGGAAGCAAGTAAAAAGATCTGTTTTAAAAATTCCCCGGTATTAATCATAAATTTTACACCCCCCCCCCCCCCCCCCCCCCCCCCCCCCCCCCCCCCCCCCCCCCCCCTCTGGGGTAATAATAATCTGCAGGGAATTTTCTCACTTTTAATTACCCCTATATGGCAGGGAAAAGGGGGGTGTAATATCCCATTTATAAAAAAGTTTTTAAACACTTGGGAAAACGTTTCAGGGATCTGGGCCGGGGAAAAAAAAACACTCCAACACCCATTTTTTTTTTATTTCTCCAGTTAGGCAGGGCCCCTGAAAACCCAAAATTTTCCCAGACTACTCAAATTCCCTTTTCCGGGAATTTCCCCCCCTTTGCCCCCTTTTTGGGCCTTTCTCCCCCTCCACGGGGATTGTTTAAACATGTTTTAAGCGCTGTTATTGAGGAAAAAAAGAAGGTGCCCCCAATTTCAGGCGAAGAAAAGCACTTTGGAAGGAGACGTGGGGCCCATAACAATAAACCAGTGGGCATGGTTTTTGCAGCCCCCCCCAAATTTGGGTGTCCCCCCCAAAAAATGGAGAAAAGGGTAACTAAAACTGTAAAATTTTAACAAACCAGCATTTTAATACAACCACCAGATTACACAAATTTAAGCCAAATTTCCGGATGCGTCCAAAATGTCTTTTGATGCCGGGCACCTTTTTCCACTTGTTGGGAGCTTGCCCAAAAATTTTGGGGTTTTTTGGCAAAAAAATTCCCGGGTTTTTTTAAATAAAAAAAGGGGCTGTCCCTTCCCAATGACCCAAAAACCCCTTCAATTAAAATTGGACCCTGAGGAGAACCCAAACCCCTCAGTGACCCTTTTTGTCTCACAAAACCCTTTTTTATTGCCAAAACAATTCCCCGGGCACTGGCTGCCCTCCTATACCCCCCCGGGCAAGAGGGGATAAACGCGTAAATACAACTTTCCCTTTTAAAAAAAAAAAATTATTTTTTTACATCGATAGGACCCGGGACAAGTTTGGTCGGGAAACGGCGGGTTTTTGGGATTGACCCCAAACGGGGAACACCTTTGGCAACCCCCTAAAAATTGCCCTTAAAAATTTGTGCTTTTAGGGAAAAAAAACCGTAAAGGTTTTTTGGTGGCCATGGGTTTTTTTGGACCCTCCCCCATCCACACCACAAAAGTTGGGATTCCCCCCTAAACGTCCCCCCCGAAGCCCTTTTCCAAAATTTAATTTTTTAAACTTATAACTGTGTACAAAGTCTCCCACTAGGAAAAGTAAATGGGTGCGGCAACACACTTTTTTTTGGGGGTTTAAAATTTTAAAAAAATTTTATTTTTTAAAGGTTTAAAATTTTGTTACGTCAATAAAAATTTCAAATGTACTGTGTCATAATCAACCCAAAAATTGTGACCGGTTTTTAAACACTTTGGGTAATTCCCCCATTGATATAGGCCTTTTATTAATGGGAAAATGGGGTAATTTTAAAAAAAATCGAGCTTTGGACCCTTTTTCATTTTATTTGCCCCCGGTTTTTAAGTATTTCCCTGTTTTTTTTTTATACAAATGCTGTGTTTTCTTGCATTCTTTCCAAAAAAAAACTTGATTTTGTTTAAAAAAAGATAGACCTAAAAAACAAAAAAAACAAAGAAGAGACCAGACACAAATACTCGCTTTATTACCACATATAACCAACAGTGGTTTAATTTGCGAGAGATCCTACCCCCAAGCTTTGGGGAAATTGGTAAAACAAACCCCGGGATTCGGAAAAGGGAATCCCAAAATACCCCATTAATAAAACACCCAAGAAAGATCCCCCAAAACCTAAGAAAAATCAGTTTAGTTCAAAAAAAGTCCCCATCATGCTGCATTACCCCGGGAAAATCCAATCATTACCCGGGGACCAAAAACCCAGGGTTTTTTCCGTGTGGCAATTGTGTGGCGTCCCTCAATTTGTTTTTGAAACAAAAAACGTTTAAAAAAACGGGTTTGGGGACCCCAGATTTTTAAGATAT
>JAODAL010045136.1:0-32224 GCA_025379985.1 Phyllomedusa bahiana | reverse complement strand
TAATTTTGGAACAATCTGAGTTCAACAAATTTTCATTGCGTTTACAGGAGTAGTGAAACATTTGCTGCATGGTCTCTTATATTCTGGAGTGCAAAGTATGAGAAGGGAATCCCCATTCTCCCAATAAGTGGGAATCTATCAGCCATTTAAGGCCTATACAGTCAATAACAAAAAAAAATGCTCCAGAATAGAAATGTAATATTACTTCAAAACCCTACATACAGTTATGTCTAAGATAGTTAAGTCAATGATAAAAGGTGTAGTCTGATTCCCCTGCTGGCTTGTAAAATGGCTTTTAGAAGCTACTTCTGTCTACCTCTTGGTGAGAGATCAATGACTGCTAGATTTGCTTCTATGATGCACTCAAACTTTTTGCCCAGACAAACTTAAAAGAGGGCGCATCATAAAGATTAGCAAATCAAGATGGTCATTTCAATGAATGGCTGACCATCTAGACCATTGTGAGCAAGGAGGTGTTGGGAACAGTATACTTGGGCACACGCAAAATTAAGATACTCCCCGCAGCCCAACAGACCAAAAAAATGGAGAAGGCAAAAGCACCTTCAAGCTTTCTTGTCAATTTTTTGACTGGGGGTGCCTAAAGCCCACAAGTGGAGTTGATTTAAGGGGGCCAGTTTGAATTGTTTCAGGGCCCACCGGTGGAGATTATTTTGGGGGTGTACTTTACAGCTACTGTAAATGACAGTACATGCCTCTTTAAGGCTACATCTACACGGCAGTGATTTACTGTTGAATTTTTAAGCGG
The DNA here is from genome assembly GCA_025379985.1 of Phyllomedusa bahiana. Taxonomy (NCBI): domain Eukaryota; kingdom Metazoa; phylum Chordata; class Amphibia; order Anura; family Hylidae; genus Phyllomedusa; species Phyllomedusa bahiana. The sequence goes on along the minus strand of JAODAL010045136.1, from coordinate 31,458 downwards.
ATTCGGTATTTAGAATCCGCAAAAATCTAACTGTAAATCATTCCCATAGACCTCAATAGAAAATCAGAGCTGTAGTCTACACAGAATTTTCTGAGGACAGATTTCAAAATCACTCGTTTGAACATAGAACATGTTCCATAATCCGCCACATATCACTTGTAAATGGTGGATTATAGTGCTGTTCAATAACTAAAAAGTATTTTGTCCTTGCCATGTAAAAGTAGTAAAACTCTGCCTCTTGCCTTTCACCTTTCTTTCTTTGTCTCTATTCCTCTCCTAAGGATCTATAGGCAGTCAAAAATCAACTCCAAGTCTGCCATACTGAGGGGCCCAATGGAGGCTTCCTCTGTTGCCCTGTGGGGCAGTTCAAGCCTTTTTCTTGTCCACTATCCAGAGGCAAGTGGCTCCTTCAATAAACACTTCTGTGTCTGCCCGGACCATTTCCATGCACTTAGCAGAAAGAAAATTTATGTCATGGTACTTATTACGTTCCTGCCATTGAATGCCAGCTGCCACCACCTACAGTGGGGTTAACAAGAAACATGGACTGCTTTGGACTGAAACCATAACGACTTTAGTGAAAAGTACCATACTGCGAATCCAGAGCTCAGTTTACATTTTACCACAGCAGCCTTGATAAAATGAATCCAATAAAACTTGACTATGTTTAGATGCTATGGGCAATGAGGTCAGATTCGATAAATGTTGATCATTAGCTTTGAAAATAAAGGTTGCATGTGAACCTTGATAGCCAACATCTCATAAGTCCTGCTTTCAACCAATTGGGACGGTAGACAAATCCAGCAATATAAGGCCCACTACATGCAATGTATATATTCATATTAGATATAGCCCACTGCTAGTTCTGTCTCAACATTACAAGTTTACAATGTCAACACTCTTATCATTGAGATTGTTACATATTCACCTCAAATATATTCACCTCAAATAAGTAAACAATATTATTGCCGCGGTGGATCAATAAATAGAAATTGTATGGCTAATATGTATGTATGGCTAATATATATATATATATCCAGTATATAGGTAGTCTGTATTCACATCATGTGTTCTAAAATATTCAAGTAACAAGAATCCACAGTATGAAATAGGAAGCTGAAAGTATTTAGTTCAATAACATTAACTAAACACAATTTTCTCATTAAAACAGAGACACTGGGACTTTTAGTTGTGTGACTTCATCCTTGAAATCAATACAAATTCATCTTGGGCTACATTATCAGCATTGCTTGCAGAAAGCACATTGGAACCTTTGATTCTAGAGTAGCCCAAAAATTGCTTCTTGACCGCATCTCATATTTCATTTGGGCACTTGTTTTTTTAATATGCTGTGAAATATAGAAAATACAGGCAGGTGCCAACTCATTTTATACGACATAGAAGTATATAAAACAGAAGATATTGTTTGAAACACAGTTAGTGGTGAAAATGTTCAGACCATTGTATTATTTTTAGAAGGGGACACCAGATACGAGTTCTGAAGCCCTTTGTTTTGATGGTAAAAATGGGGTTGTCTGTGTCATGATCATGCCTGACAGAGCCTCAGCTTTGGGCTATCCCGCCGGCCGTTTGCGACGGAAACCCTGGTTTTCTTACATGATGCTTGGAATTTTTATTCACTAGTGTAACTGGTTTCTCCTCACTGTTTGCTTGAGGTTTATTTCTGGCCAACGCCCTGGCCAGGAATCCTCCAGCACTCTGATTTAAATGGTTTTCTCCTTTTGAGGAAAACCCTTCTTCCACCCGGTTTGTGTTTCTGTCCACCTATGGCCCAATTTGCCTTTTTTGGGTTCCCTTTTTAAAGGATCTTTTGTCTTCCATCTTTGCCTGCTATAAGGTCATTTTGTTTGCTAGTTTTTCCCTTTGTATTACTTTCTGGTACGCCCTGCTGTGTTACTGACTTCCTTCTCTTAGTGATTTTGTACTGCTGGCCCGACCGTATTTGCCCTGCTTTGTTATGACTTCCCTTCTCAGGTTTTTTTTCTGCTGCGCCCGCCCGGTTTGACCGGGCTAGTCGCCCCCTCTTTTTTGGTTCTGTCTTGTTTGTCGGGGTCTTGTGTTGCCTTAATTGGGTGTCCCTAGTCTTCTGGGGGGGCCCAACCTTTTTAAGGAGGGCCCCAAAAGGCAGGACGTGGTTGGGGACCGTATCAGGCCTCACTCTGTTGTTCGTGTCCCCCGTGGTCCCTGCATTTAGCAGGCCATACCCCATCAACCCCTCCGGGGTTTCAAATGAGTCAGGGGCCGGCCCCTAGAGGTTTTGAAAACCCCAATTCCAGGGCATGCGGGACTTTTAAATCAAGTTCGCGCTTTGGAGCCATTAAAACCAGTACCTGGACTTCCCGTCCGCTGTGCCGTATCTGCCCCTGGTTTTGAACCCCAGGTCCGTTACAAGTCTAAGATGTTCTCCGGGATCGCTTTGAGGGAAAAACCCAAGACGGTTTCCGAATTTCAGGGAATCCTGTACCTGTTTTTTGTTTTAACTATTTTCCCCACTGAGGCAAAAAAAAGGCGTTGTGGTGCTCTCCCCAGGCCCACTCAGGATTGGGCATAGCTTTTGCCCCCTAAAAGCCCCGGAGTGGGTTAAATTGACAGTTTTTTTTCAGGCTTTAGGTCATGCTAGATAACCTAACCGTGGGGCGGGCAGAACTACCTGCTTCTTTTAGCGGGGCCCCGCCGGTTTTGAAGAATATTGTTCTGGTTCCCCCAATTGGTGTACTTGCCCGGTGGTCTGATAAACCCTTAAAACCCTTTTCAAAAGGGGGTTTGTCTGATGGGGTAAGGGCCCCTGGTCAGCCACCCAAACCCCCTGAGCCCAAAATGCTTTAGGGGCCTGCTGTGACCATTACAGAAGATGGGGGGAGACGCGGGGAAAAAAAAGGGGGGGTCATTTTAAATTCAAGTAAATTTTTTGTAAAACCTTCTGCTATTCTTAAAAAATTCCCCCTCTTCTATCCTCATCCCATCTCCTGAAAAAGAACCCGGGTGTTGGGTTTTAACTGCTCCCCAGGAAGAAATGGTGGAGAATGCCTTGTGCTTTTTTTTGGGAAAACCCAAAACCCTTTCTGAGGATGTTGACTAGGCCCAATCACCTCAAGGAAACACCCAAGCCCGAGTAATTCCAGGAAGGTAATTGGGTTAAGGTACTCCTAACTCTGGTAAAAAGTTTTTTTTTGCCTGTAATCTTTCTAAATTTAAGAATTTTTTTTGTAAGCTATGATTGACTAGGCGTGCTGCTTTGTTTTATTAGTAGTTTTGTTGTCCAAAACCCCGGGTTTGGAACTTCTTCCCTTGGTTTTCCCTTTTTTGTTTCAGGAGTAGATTTCCTCCCTAATCAGGAAGAATCAAATTTGTATCTGAGATAATTTGAAAGTTGGGGGTTTGCTACGGAAAAAAATTTCGTTTTTTTTATGGAGAAAAATTTCTGCGGTATTTTCTTGGCTTCCCTGGCCCGCCTCCTAATCCTGTGTTTGATGGGAACCTGAGTGATAAATGGGGTGTCAGTGGTTTCATTTGAAGATGTTTGATCTTTGGTGTGTGCGGTAATTAATATCACGATATTTCGAATGTAAACTGAGTTTTAGAGTGTTGCCGATAATCTGCCTCCCCACCAGCCTGATGGGTTGACCCTGACCTCATCCGGGGGCAAAATTAACTTTCTGCCCCCAGCAAGATCTATGATTTGTTTATTTGGAAAATGAAAATTTTCTTTCTCCGGAAGTAGTGTTCTGATCTGATTCACCCAAAATTTTGCTCCTCTAAGCTGTCTCCCCCTTTTCATGAGGAGGTTCCCCTCTCATGTCTCTGCCCGCTACAGGTTGTGAAACCAAAATAGAATCCATGTTTATCGTGTGCACAGTCTGGGCTAGGGGCATAAGCTCTTAAACCTCAATAAAACAAATCAATAAAAAAAGCCCACCCAGACCAAAATACCTCCGTCTTCAAGACCCCCTACCCAAAATTTTGTTCCCAGCTAAAAAGGGAAAATTTTGGGAAGCCCATACACTAAACCAAGGGGGCTGTTGAGGGTCCGGTGGCCCCTCTAAAAGGAGGGGTTTTTGGTTAACCCTTTTTTTTTAAAAATTTTGGATAATCTGACAGAGCCTCGCTTTGGGCTTGGTCGCCGCCCGCAGGGTTTCGACGGAAAACCCCCGTTTCTTACATGATGCTTGGAATTGTATTTTTACTAGTTTAACTGTGTTTCCTCACTGTTTGCTTATTGATTTCTGGCAACGCCCTGGCCCGGAATCCTCCGCACTCTTTGAGTTAATGGGTTTTTTCCTTTTGATGGACAACCCTTTTTTCCTATCCGGTCTTGTGTTTCGTCCCCCAAATGGCCTCAATTCTGCCCCCTTTGGGTTCCCCATTTAAAGGATCATTTCTCTTCCATTTTTTGCCTGCTTAGAGGGGCATTTTTTCATTTGCTAGTTTTCCTTTTGTATTACTTTCTGGGATTGACCCCCGTGTGTTCTGCTTCCCTCTCCTTTGTGTTTTTTTACTGCTGCGCCCCCCCCACCGGTATTTGACCCTGCTTTGCTATGACTTCTCTTCTTAGGGATTTTGTACTCTGCGCCCGACCGGTATTTACCTGGGGTGTCTGACCCCTCTTTATTGTGTTCTGTCTTCGTTTTCTGTGTCTTGTTCTGCCCTTTAACAGTGTAGCTCCCAGTCTTTGGTTGGGGGCCGACCTTTAAAGGGGCGGGACCCCAAAAGGGAGGGCGTGGTTGGGACCAGTTTTGGCCTCACTTGTTTTGTTCTGTTTTTGCCCCCGATGGTCCTGACAGTCTTTACCAAAAAAAATTTGTAAGTAGAGCCCGGCTAGAAAAATAGAAAATTTTAAACTAACCCTCCTCACCTCCAAAGGCCTGAAACTGCCCTCTTCACTGGGTTTTTGTTTGCCCCTCAAAAGATGTTCATGATCCATTCACTTACAAGGGAGCACAAACATCTTCTGTGTGTCAGAATGAGACCCACGAGTAAAAAGTAGCAGATCCTGGACACTTCAGCGCAGCATAGCTGTGGGACAGGGAGGCAAGTATAATTTTTTTCTATTATTCCCAACTTGGAAATATTATTTTTGGAATGGACTACAACTCGAAAAGAGGCACCTGGTTTAGGTTAATAAAGAGGGAAGTTACGAGTTGATAAAGGTGAACCATAAGCACATAAATTAAAAGGCCCCCTAATTTTTTTTCTCCCTGTGTATGCTAAGGGGGGGGCGCACAAAAGAGGAACTCTGGACAGCCCCCCCCACAAATAGAGTGGTGACTTGGAACCTATTTAGCTCAAATCGGGAAACTTTTAACAAAAAGGGAGAGTCTAGTGAGGAGCTCCCCTGGTGTTCTACAAGAGAGTGTTGTGTGAACTTACTGGGTTTTGGAACGGTATTTTAATTATTTAAAAAAAAAAGATCAATGAAGCAGATTTTCTAAAATTGGCTAAAGGATAAAAACCAAAGGGGATATGAAAAAAATTTTTCCCTTTTGAAAAATAATCGACAGATTTTACGTAGTGCAGTGTGGTGAATTTTTGAAATCTCATCCCCCTGCTGAAAAAAAACTGGGGTTTATCTGCATTGTTAATCTGCACAGAAATTGACCTGGAGTCAGATTTAAAGAGGAGCTGTAGCCATTCATGAATTGTCTGTTTTAGTAAATCCTTGTGAAATAACAATTCTGCAAAACTTTCTTTTTTTCTCTGTGTTGTGCTGTTCTTTGTTATTCCTTCGAAAAGTATCCTGAATCGACAAAAAAGGGTGTTACCCTTCCAGTTTTAATGGGGTGTGTCCCTGCACACCTGACTGTCAGCATGATTGGTTTAATGTCAGACCTTTCAGGAACTCCCCAAATTTTTAACACCCAATTTTAAAAACAGAATAATTTTTTAAAAGGTTATAGAGGAACGCCGAATATGCTCCGTTTTTTTTTTTTCAAGGGAGCACAAGTATTTACTAAAACAGACATTTTAAGACATTAGAGATTTGGTGCCACTTATACCTGTTGACTTCAATGGGGAAGTGAAGATTTGCTATAAATCAATGAAAGTTTATTGTTGTGGATTTTGGAAAGGATGCAGATCTGCATTGATTTTTTTTTTCTTTTATCACTTGCGTAATCTGCTGTGCCAAAGTTTATAGTTGCAAATTCACAACAAATCTGCACAATTTTATGTGAACTTGTCATTGAGGATAAAACTCTGAGGACAACCCTGAGCATATGTTACATAGTGACTCACACTTTATAATAAATTTGGCACACCTTTAGACACTTTTGTCTACCTTTAGCATCGATTAGTTTGCCTAGCTCACGGCAATAATTGTGCAAATGTTTTTGAGCAATTTTTGGCACATGATGACACACAATACACCATGCCCCCTTTCAATAAATCACGCTTATTTACTTCTAAGCCACATCCACTTTCTAGGGGAGGTGCAAAACATGTCAAAAAGTGTCTAAACCAAATAAGAAATATAGTACAAAGCATGTACACCAATTTTTTTTTTTTTTTGCAAATTGATCCAGATTTTTGGTCAACTGCACTGGTAAATTTGCCCCAATGTATTTTACAACATTTTGGTGCAGATCAACAGCATTTCTACAGCATAATTCTCAAGCCTGTAGATTTACTGTAGATTTAGACTGGATTAAATGTGCAATAAATCTGAATCATTTGTGTAAGATGAATTTGAAATCTGCCCCTACAATTTCTGGGTGGATTTTTCTGCAGTGTGTGGATTTGATTTTTTGAAATCACCCACTTTGCTGTTACTGTAAAAGGCTGAAGGCAAATATTTTGTGGAAAATCCACAGTGTATCTGCCCTGTGTGAATGCATTACTTAATATGCAATGGACACTGGAACATCCCCATGCAAAGCATTAAAATAGCTGAAAATTAATAAATCACATTCCTGATGTCAGAGTGCTGTTAGAGCCTGACTATATAGTGACATCCTATGTAAAGACATTCTACATTCACATTTTATCTATTTAGTCATATCCAGGAGAAATAACATAGGCGCAATACAGAGTTTTTAATGAAATGTACAATCATTTCTTACAGTTTCATTTTAACATGTTGTACTGAGCAGGAAATGTATAGATGCCCAAGTGACCACAAGGCAAGACATCCTAATTATGCAGGCAATTCTTACCTGCTTACAATGCCTGCTATATGGGATATACATTGCAAAGAGAATTCATTTAGCATTTAGAATGTAAATTCTTTAAAATTTAATACAACATCATTATTTTTTTCCTTTTTGCTCAATTAGCTTTTAGTTATAGTTAACCATGCTGGAGGCCAACAGAATGCACAACAGTACCTGGATTGTCTTATTGGAGTGCTGTATTTCAGACGTGAATTATTGTCCATTTTCTGCCACCTTGTGGATATTTTGAATCTGACATGATGAAGAATGCAGCGCATGCCCCATTATTTCATACTAGAATTATGGCTCTAACTACCGGGTCAGCAGCTGTTATGGGGGGTCTGTCTCCACTAAGAGGAGAAGTGCAGTTCATAATGAAAAGAGTGGGAACATGCAGCTCACTAGGAAACGAAGACAAAAAGGAAACAAGAGCCCCATTCTATGTTATGGGGCCAAATGGTTACTTACTACACCCCTGATCTGAACACTTTGAATATTGCCTAACACAGTGCTCATTCCACAAGTGTTAGACTATGTTCATTGTTCTATGGATTTCCTGTGCCCATCTGAAAAATGACAGTGCCATGCATGTGGATGAGATAATAACACGTTTGTTCACAGAATTATAACCTTGCTGTGAATTTTTTAAATCTGCAGAATATTAACTTCTGATAGAACATGGATTAGATGCAGATTTTCAATGGGGAAGAATAACCAACACAACCTTAGGGGGACATTTATGAAAATTGTCTCGGTTTAAGACTGTCCTTGTTGCCCATTGCAACCAATCAGAGCGCCTCTTTCATTTTTCCAGAGCACTATATGGAATGAGAGGGGCGCTCTGATTGGTTGCTATGGGCAAACAAAGTCTTAGATCTAGACAGTTTTCATATATGAGGCCCTTAGGCCCGGTTCACACGGATTTCGCCCACAATTACGGCTTGAGTAAGGGGTAGGGCGGGGCAGGGGCGTTGCCCGCCGGCCCCATAGACTTTCATTATTCACGGCGCGTATCCCGCCGGAATAATGAACATGTCATTTTCACTGCCCGCGTATTCGCCGAGCGGGGAGGAGAGACGGAATCCACAGTTCTCTATGAGAACTGTGGATTACCGTAATGGCTGGGACGGATTCCAGCCGTATTGCAGCACAGTACGGCAATACGGCTGAAATCCGTCCCTGCAATAAGCCCTTTAGGGTTTGTTCACACGACTGATTTTGATGCTGTTTCCGCTCGTAAAACAGCATCAAAAAATCCTCCAAAATGACCCCAGTTCGTTTTCATTGAATAACATGTAAAAAGGCGTCGTAGTTCACGCACAACAAGGTTTTTACGTGCGTTTTAGGGGCTTCTATGGAAGTTGTTTTGGCCGCTGAAAAAGAAGCGTCATGTCAATTCTGGAAAATTTTTCAGTGCTGAAAATCCCCACAGGAATCAATGGAAAGCTTCAAAACCTCATCCAAAACTTCAGCACATTTTTAGACACTTTTTTTCAGTACCCAAAACAGCATAAAGACCTCGCAGGAAACACATTTCTTCAGAATAGGTTTTAGACACGTTTCTCGGCGCTTTTTTGACGAGGTTATGGATGAGGTTTCAACAGTTTTTTCACTTTGGCACATTTCTATGATTCTGGTGCAACACGGCCCCGCAAAGTTGCCTTATTCAAAAGTGTCATATCTGGTGCAGATTGTGCCAAGTTTGGGGTTACGATTATTGACCTCAAAACACACCAGAAAACTGGCACAGTGCCGTTCATACATGTCACCCTTAATGTCTGTCTGTCTACCTATCTATCTATTTATCTACCTTTCTTTCTTTCTTTCTTTCTTTCTTTCTTTCTTTCTTTCTTTCTTTCTTTCTTTCTATTGATAATGCTAAAAACTAAAATCTATCAATAGATAATACTAAATAAAAATACTATTACTATTAATACAGCTATGTTTTGTGCGACTATATAACATAGATTTACATTTACCTATCTATCTACCTGTCTGTCTGTCTGTCTATTTTATAATAGTATTATTGTTATTACTATAGATATTATTATACCTCTCTTCTGAGCAACTTAGTAACATTTTTCCACATTCACATAGCAAAATATCTGCCCTAATTTTGACTCACCTCAGCAAAATGTATTTTTTTCCAAATTTCCCCAGGTTGCGGTGCCTGGTTTTCTTTCTTACAAAAAAATAATTTTTGGAAAAGGGAAAAAGGCTCTGGAGTGGTTTACATGGGGAAAAGCGGTTTCCAAGAATATTAGAAACAAATTAGTGCTGCATTTGTTCAGCATATTCAGATAATATTCTATCAGACTAAATACAATTTTATATATCCATATGGCTCAGTATACATGAATCCACAAGAAAAATCAACATGCAGTAGTCTGGTTGAAGAGAACAGGAGCCACCTAAATAATGAGACACCAGGAACAACCCAGCAGCTGCGACGCTAGAAGTAAGAGAATCTGAACAATTTTGTAGCTAAGATTTATTTTACTTTGATATCTTTCATTTCCCTCACATGGAGTAGATTGCTAAAAGGAAGGAAGCTTGTGTTTTTTATGTCTGTCTTTATTAGATCTGTGAGTCCATCCCTGTCCATACACACAGGTGTAAGCGTCCGTGCAGACTGTGCAGATGTACAATGCATGCTGTAGTGTATTTTGGCCAGTAGTGGCTCATTGCATGACATCTGCTGTACATATCACTGGGAGGTACGTCACTCCTGGAAGGTCCAGTCTGGTAACATGTCCAATATATCTATGTGTGTAAGAGTTATTACTAATTGGTAATCAACCTGTACAAAGTCTATAGATGAGACCATAGCCAGCCCTAAGTTGGACAGTTTCTTGTTAGTGTTGTACTTTCCATACTTATAGGATCTATTTGCATGGTGTGGTCAAATTGTTTTTTGCTTTTTTTGTTTTTTTGCAAAACTATGGTAAAATCATGGGACCATACAGTAATCTGACATTATGTGAATAGTTTGGGTCACGATGCAGTTTTTATGATATTTTGTGAAAAATCAACCCAAACCCCGTAACAAAACAAAAACGGCACAGTTAAAATTTCCCTAAATAAAAGCTGTAGTGGAACCAATGTATTTATAAAGTAGTTGTTTTATAAAAGTAAATAAGCATTGACTGGATGTTCCCAAGTCACCTGCACCTGAACGGGTCCCAGAAAGTCTTTTCAGAAAAAGGGAGTCGGGCCACTTTTTACATACTTTTTTATGGGGAAAGGGCAGAAAGAAAAACCCCGTGAGAAAACTTTTTATTTTCTAGACTCTTGCACCAAGGGCTCAGTAATGCGCAGTCTTTGCATTTGCACTAAGTGCTCCTCCCTCAGGATGCTACAACTGCACCTTGAGCTCTTCAGGCCTCAAAGCTCTCTCTCCAGCTATTCTCACACAATTTACTCATTTCCTGCACCAGGAATTCATGGGTCTTTTATCTGTCTCTCCAGTTGCTCTCTCTGCTCATCAGGGAGGACACAGGTGACTACTATTGCTTTCTCTAGCCTTCTCCCTCACCTGTCTCACAGAGGCCACCTCTCCCGTAGTCACCAGTGCATAGTAAAATATTGCCTGTCTTTGTCTCACATTTGCATCCCAGCACCACACTCGGATTTCTGTTCTCTGCTACTGCAAAATTAGCTGCTTGTCACACACCGGCCAGGAATACACATACTGCTGACTGTACACCTAACAACACACAGGGCGACATGTATGATCGGGAGTTGCGCCTGTTTTCTGGCGAAAACTGCGGCTCACCGACTCAAATCCCCTGTCGGACGCAGGGCTGCGATGTTAGGCGCAACCTTCGCCACTTTCAGATGCGCCTCACATGAAGGGGCGTGTAATGGGCGCAGTGTGGGCGTTCTGTGGCGGGAAGCGCCGCGTTCGAAAACTCCGAGGCATGTACGATCGCGGGTCGGCAAAGTGCGGCGCATTGCAGCACTCGGCAGCTCCGACCGGCAGACCTAGTTGATTCTGGTCTAAACGAGCCGGAGGAGGCGAAGTGAAGCAAGAACGGAACATGAGAGGAAACATATAGAAGATCACAAAAGAAATCTCGGCTCTCAGCTCCGTGAGGCATGGAGTATGATTCCAGTAATCGCTTTTATTAGATGTAAAACATTTTCAGAAAAAGAGCTCAAACCTTCTTTAATAATAAAAAAATAAAAAATTCTCTATCGCAATTCCTGATGTATCGCCGGTCTCGGCGACAAACGCGTTGTTAGGAATTTGATTTCTTTTTATAAAAGGTTTCAGCTCTTTTTCAGATAATGTTTTACACTTAATAAAAACGATTTTTTTAATCATAGTCCATGCCGCACGGAGCTGACAGCCGAGATTTCATTGCCCTGATCTGGCCATAGACTACAATGGGAAAAAGTAGCTCGCACTCTGATTGGCCGAGATAGCGAAGCCCCCGCTACTTCAACCAATCAGCTCTTTTCTGCATTTTTACTGTATTTTGAACTGTCCCGCTTTTGATTTTGATTGGTCAATACTTCTCCATAGGTTTTAATGGGCCCAACTGCCCGGCTCCCTATTCTGATTGGCTGGTTTCGGGCCAACCAATGAGAAAAACCTGTTTTCCCAAAATTATTATGAAAAAGGGGTTTTTTGGGAGTGAAAAAAGGGTAAAATTTTTTCTTGTTTGTCAGTTAAACTCATTTGGTGATTTTGGGGTCAGGACTCTTTATATCATTAAAAAGAAATTTGCAGAAAACCTGTAAAAATTTGGGTTTTGTCGGGGTGTGCCCAAATTAAAGGGAAGACTACTTAAAAAGGCTTCCCACATTTTTTTACCCACCCTCTTTTTCCCGGGCCAAAAGGGGAAAGAAAAAAAAAGTTTTGGCTGTGAGAACAACACTTTTGGTGAAGTCTTTAAAATCAAGGCATGACTACAAATAAACATTCCCAAGGGACATTTCTTGTGAAAACCATCGCACGATCAAAAAGGGTAGGGAAAGCGATTCACGGGAAACACTTTGTTCTGCGTGTTTGTTTGGGGAAAAATTTTTGGGACTCTTTCCATCAGGAAATTTTTTAATCAGTAAAAAGACAGCTGCAAAAATGCCTTTCATAGCAGCAGAAAAATTTTTTAAAGCGGGCTGGGGGTTTCCACGCCCCCCCGGAAAAAACCCAAGAGCAGGGGTCATCAGGGTTTGCGCTGTGCGAAAAGCCCCCTTTATCGACTTCCTTTACCCACTGCCCCACAAGCCAAATTTGGCCCAGGGGGGACAAAAATCCCTAAAGGGACTGACTTCAAAATGTTTTTTTTCCCACCGATGAGGCCTTTGGCAACGCTCGGGGTTCCCAGATGGAGGGAAAAGGGGGGAGGAGGGCCCGGTTAAAGGGGACACACCATGAAAAACACGGCAGGGACGAAAAACAAGGAGGAGGTGGATTTAAATTTTTTGGGCTGGAATCTTGGGGGGAAGAGATTGTCGGGCCCTTTTAAAATTCCCCTGAAGGTGTAAAGATGAAAACCCTTTATGTATGTGGGGGTTTCTCAAAAGAAACTTCCTGCCATGGGTTCAAGAAAAGAACCGGGAAAACCACACCCAGGAAAAATTTTTTCCCTTTGCTGATAATGCCCGTTCATGCGCAAAAAAAACATTTTGCTTTCCTCTGGTGCAATGGGCAAAAAAGGGGGACAAATTTAAATTAAATCCCCCCCTTTGTTTCCCCTGCCCTAAACCCCTTTAGAAACCTGGGGGCATCATCAAAAGGGTGTTATGAGGGGCGGGGGGGCATTTTTCAAATCTAAAACAGCTTTGGAAGGGTATTCTGTCCCCAATGCAAAAAAATTAAAGAAAACCACCCAAAAAACCTTAAAAAAATTTCCCAAATGGACAAAAGGGGAAGTTCAAAAGCTAAATTTCGAACAAGGGGTTCCTTTGTGCAAAATGAAAACCTCACCCAAAAAAAAGTTTTGACTGAAAACGTTTGATTTCATTTTGTAAAAAACCTTTTAATGTTTAATTTCCCCAAAGGGGCCATTTTTTTTTTCGTTAAAAAAAATGAAAAGGTTGAAAACCTTGCTGTGCATAAAAATTTTTAAAAACATGAAAATTTTTGATTTTTTTTTTTTTTAAAAAAATATACTGTTACCCTTGGGGCATTTTTTTTTAAAAAACCTTTTTAAATTTTTTATTTAAATATTTTATGCCCGGGGAAAATTAAAAGACTGCAAATTCATATAGGTTTTTTTGGGGAAAAATAAGAAAAAATTTTATTTTGCATAAAAATTTTTAAAAAAAAGTGTAGCTTTCCGGGAATTTAAATTTACTGAAATTTCCCGGCAATTTCCAAGACCCTAATTCCTGATGAAAGCCCCGTTCTTGTTTTTGGGAAATTTGTTTATTTTTAATTTTTTTTTATAGGTTTGAGTTTTTTTTCAGATAATGTTTTCCCACCTAAAAAAAAGCCCTTTTTTTTATTTTTTTTTATTCTTCCCTTTCCCCCAGGGGGAACCATCTTTAAATGATTTTTTTTCGCTTTTTTTCCACCCCTTTCTGGAATCGGAAAAACATTTTTAGGCCCCCAAGCCCCGCACTGCCCCCCAAACATGGCGAGGCCGGTGAACTTTTCCCCGCAGTATGAGGGGAAACCTCCTGGGACGAGGGAAATTTGGCCACGGCCCCCCCAAGTCCCCCACTGCGCCTCCCAAAGACGGGGCGCCGGGGATTTTAACACGGGCAAGTATGAGCGCACCTGGGTGCAAAAGGGCCAAATTCCCCAGGGGCGCCAAATTTCCCCAAATGCGGCGAGTTTATAAATTTTCACCCACTTTGGGTCCAAAACACTCACTTTGTGTGAGCATAGGGGCTTATCCACATAATGGCCACATGCTTACTGTCAACACCGCAAGGGTTTCCTTCCCACGTGGGTTTCCTGCTGAGCAACTTTTTTTCAAACCACGGGATATTTACAAAAGAAAATCGGGCCCCAATTTACTTTTTGGGTTTTCCCCCAATACGACAGCACACAAAAATTCACCATTTGAAAAAAATTGGGAAAGAAAAATCCTTTTTTTCCCCTTTAATTTCCTTTTGTAACAGCACAATGATGGGGAAAATTTGCCATTCTGGGGTGATATGGGGCCCGATTAAATTTTAATAAAAACAAAAACACTATAAAACCCCAATCCAAAAACTCGGGCCTTTTGGGTTTGTTTTTACGAAGAAAATTGCCTCAATAGGGGGGACCCTTGTGTTTTTTAAAAGGGGCCCAAGGGAAAAGCAATTCATTTTTTTAAATTTTTAAATTTTCCCTTACATCCTTTTTCAGCACCCACGAAGAAGGGGGAATTTAAAACAAAAGTTTCCCTGGGGGGGGACCTCCGGAAAAAACGTTAAGACGATCCCCCCAAAGGCCCAAAACATACGGAAAAACTTAAGTGATCAGAGTCCCACTCCAGGTTGAGCCACACAGGTGTGCATTAATTTAAAGCATGTCAAAAAAAAAACAGGGGGAAAACTGCATGGCAACAAAAAACCTGCTTAAAAAAAATTTTGCATCACGGGAAAGCGAAAGGATGCAATTTTCCCAAACCACACAAAAAGAACTGCTGTATATGCGCAGAAAATCGGGACGGGAAATTTATTTTAACATTAAAACTCAGCAAAACCTAGGACCCCGGTTTTAAATGAAAGGGAAAAGGGAAAATTTATTTTTCCCCCCACTAAGTAAAAAGGGAAACCAAAAAGGGAAAAATTATCTTTAAAAAGACGGGTTGCCACCCAAACGGGCCTTTTTTCCCCCTTAAAGGGGCAAAAAAATAATAAAAAGGGGCCCGGAGTTTGGGGGGGGGGTTAAGGGGAGGGGCGAATTTCCCAAAATTTCGTTTTCTTTTATTTCCCGCCAAATTTTCTCGGCAAAAAAATAACTTCGTTCCGAATTACTTGGGCCAAAATCCTTTAAAAAAAAAACAGCTTTTTCCAGGCTGCACAGACCCAGCAGGGTGGTAGAACGTTGTGCCATGTTTAAAAAATGCAGAGGGAGCTTGGTTTTGTTCTTCCAATAAAAAGGGGTTGTGTTTTAGAAAGAAAACCCCCATGACTCCCAAAACCGCTTTGGGAATCCCCTTCACAAAAAAATTTCCGGGGGCCCCTTTTAAGAGGGAAAAAACTGACCAAAAAACTGAAGGGGGAAATGTTCCCCCTGAAAAAGGGTCATGCGGGCGACACGGGGAAAAAAAACCAAGTTTGAGAGCTCAGGTGGAAAACATTAGGGGAGGATGTGGGGGTGACGGCGCTACCACAGCAGCATAGACCAAGTGGCACAAGGGTTTTTTCTGGAGTGGCAAAAACGGGAATAGGTCACAGATTGGGCCAAGACAGTGGGGAGGTCACGGCAGCAGCACCATGAGGTCGGGGAACAGTGGCACAATGGACAGGTGTTTGGGGCACGGCTTTCGCCACAGCAGAACCCTTGGGTCGGGGACAGGGGGGAAACAATGAAACAAGTGTGTGGGCCCACAGCAGCGCCCCCCAGAGCGAATGGGGCCCGCGGGGCCACAAGGGACACTGTGTAGGTCATGGGCGCATGAGGTCGGGCAGTGGAAACAAGGGGACTTCGGGGAGGTGGAAAAAAACGGGGAGTAGGCCCCAGATTGGGTAAAATTAAACCCCGTGGGGTGGTAAACGGCAGCGGGGCCCACAGCAGCAGGGAGGTCGGGGCAGTGGCAAAATTTGGACATTTGGGGGTTTAAAAACGGAGGGGCCCACAAGTGGGCTAAAGGTTTGGAAGGCCCAAGACTTTTGGGAACGTGGCAAAAAAAGGGGGAAGGGGCCCCCACAGAGTTGGGGGGCAAATGCACAGTGGGGAGGCCCCAAAACGGGCCACTGCTTTTGGAGGTAAAAACAGTGGGCCACAATGGGGGGCCCCCAGTGTGTAGGTCACGGCAAGCCCCAAAGCAGCGAAAGGGGGTTTCGGGGCATTTGGCACAATGACTTTCTGGAGGTGGAAAAAACGGGGAGTAGGCCACAGGGGGGGAAAAATGACAGTGGGGGGGCCCACGTGCAGGCATGGGTCGGGGACGTGGCAAAATTTGACAGAGGGGTGGAGGGGGGTTGGAAATTCCCCGCCCCCGGGGAAAAAAGGGTTGGTGGCAGATGGAGAAATTTTAAAGCGGGAGGGTGTGGCATAAGGGGGGGGTGGCGGCATGGGAATAGTGGCTGAGGCGGGGTATTTTGGGAAACCCAGATTTCCTTTTCTCACAGTTTGGGTGGGGTTTTTGGCTTTTTTTTAGTCTGAGGTTTAAGGCTTTTGGTTGTGTGGGGAAAATCCCGGGCGATCCACCCCTGTTTCATTTTGGGAAAAAAGGTCAGTCTTCCACATTTCCCGGGAAAAGGGGGTTTTTTTTTCCCCTTTGGGCGTAACGAGGGGCCCCCCCCGGGCCACTAAAAACCCCCCGCCCCCCTAAATTGCCACACTAGGGCCCGGGCAGGCGGGTTCTCCACTCCAAACCGCGGCAATTTCGGCCCAAAACATCCATTTTTTGGCTCCCCCGTAGTCAAGGGGAAACTTCTAACTGGGGTGGCAGGTGCTTTTAAAAGGGTAGGCCCCCACCTGTTGGTTGGGGAAACTGCCCCCAGGGTCTGCTGTTGTTTGTGCTGGGGGGACTCCCCTCCTCACTAGGCGGGTAAAGGGAAAGCCTCATCCAGGACTCCATTTTTTAGAAAACTACTGATGGACCCGGGGAAATGCTCCTCCCCCCCACCTTCCCCCAGCAGCCCCCCGGCCAGTAGTATTGGAGCGCTGGGGGAAAACCCCCCGGCCGGGGACCGTCAAGGGGGGGACAAATTGCCGACTTAGGCAGGGGCCCCAACGGGATTCCGGAGGATTTCCCGGGGGGGTATTTTGAGTTTGTCCCCTTTTTTAAAAACTGGGGGAAAAGGTTTCCCTTTTTGGCCCGGGTAGGGGAGGGTCCAAAAAGGGGGGAAAACCCCCAAGAAGTACCCCCCTTTTCCCGGACCGATTTTTTGGGGGTAAAATAGCCGGGCAAATAAGGCATGTTGGGGCCATCTGCACAATTTGACCCCCGGGGGTCCCTTCTCCTTTTCCACTGTATACTGCCACGGTTTTTGGGGGGTAAACTGCCTCAATCTCCAAATCCCCTCCCCCACTGCTCCTGCCCTCTTTCTTTTGTCCCCTGGGTAGAAAAACCCATTTTTTTTTCACCAGCCCAAGGCTTCTGCTCCAATTTCCTCCTCCTCCTCCAAATTCATTTCCCCCCCCGACTCATGTGCCCAACGAGATGTATCGCCACGTTCCACCCCCCCTCCCCCGGGACAGATTTTCAGCATCTTTTTTCCGGACATGAAGCAGGGGGAATGACGTTATTCACCCCGTAGTCCTGGGGGGAATGACAAAAAAAAACGGGCCCCCCTCAAAGGGGGCCTCAAAAAAAATGGCAGGTGTCAGGGCATAAAGTCCCACGGGCCTGAAAATTCCAAAGTTAAAAGGGGGGGTACCCGCGGCCGGACCACCAAAACTTCGTTAAGGCCCTTTCCGGTTTTTTTAGGGGTTCGGAAAAAACATGTGCAGGCTGGTTTTCCCAAGGGGAAAAATGCATTTTTCAGGTTTTGGTTGGGGGGGCGGCCGTTCTGCCCCCCTGCAACCCCGGGGGGAGGGGGGTTCCTGGTTTTGGGACGAATCTTTAAAGTGCATGACTTTTTTTCCCCGGGCCTTTTTCAGAATTTTTCTGAAGATCGGGGAAGACTTCGGGAAAAACCTTTTCAAAAAACCAGATTAAAAAACACAGCGCCATTGCGGGGGCGCAGGGCCCCATCCCCTCCCGGTTTTTTTCCCCTTTTCCCCCGGGCCAACCCGGGGGGCGGAAAACCAACACTTTTCCTTACCATTTGGGGGCTTTTTCCACCCCTGGTCCGAATTTGCTGTTGAGGCGGGGGGGAAAGAAAAACAAAAATTCGTTTTTTTTGTTTTTGCTTTGACCCCCAAAGCAGGTTTTCCTCCCCTTGGGGAACTTTGTTGGCCCAAAAAAGCCAAGAAAAAGGTTGTGGTTTTTCCGGGCGTGGAAAAAGTGAACCCCTTTAACCAAAACTTTAAAAAGGTTTGATGGAAAGCAGTCTTTCCTTGTTGGGCCCCGGCTGGTTGATGGGGGTTGGTGGGTGGTTCCCGGGTGGGTTTGGAAAGGGAAAAGGAAAGGGGGCGGGACATTTGGCTCAAGGTGAAAAACCCCCCAAAATTTGCTGTTTGCCCAACGTTGGAGGAGGGAAAAGGAGGGTTCCCCCCCCCCCCGGGTTCCCAATTTTTCGGGGGCCTTGGGGTTTTTTCCGCTTGGGGGCTCCTGGGGGGGGGGAAAGGGGGGAGCCACCACCGGGGTGGGCCGGGGAAAAAAGGCTGCCCCTTCCCTTGGGGCCCCTAAACCCCTTAAAGGTTAGGCCCAAGTTCCAGATCCCGGGGGCTCCCGGGGTGCACCTTGGAACAAAAAAATAAGTGAAAAAGGGGGACGGGCCCCACCTTCGGGTTCTACATATTTTTAAATTGCTGGTAAAAGCCCTTTTTGAAAAAAAAAAATTTTCCCGGTTTGGGAAACTCTCCATCTGGGCTCGGCCCCAAGCCATTGTTCTTTTAAATGGTCAGATCCCCCTTTTTGGGGAAAGGGGGGACGCAGTACCAACAACTTGGAAAAGAGAAGGGTTCGCTGCTCCCACCTTAGGAGGGTTTGGACGCTATGTTGGTTTTCTTTGAAAACTCCTCGCGGGAACACTGCTGGCCCCAAATTAGTAGCGGGGAAAGGGGCTTCTGGACCGGGGGATTGTTGTCCAAGAAAAAAACACTCCCTTTCTTCAGGGGGGTGGTGGGCCTTGCTGGCGAATTTGGGCATGCTTGCCACGGGGCCCCTGTGCTGTTTGCTGTTCCCGGGGGGCGGCAGGATGGCCCCACCACTTCTGACCCAGTTTTCTCCACCGGGGCCCCCGGGGTTGGGGGGACGCTGCTTTGTTGACGCGGGCCCGGGGTGGTCCCAAACTTTTAAGTCCCGGGCCAGCTTAAATTTTTCTCCCTTAAGATTCTACAAAATACCCAAAATTGGGGCCTCCCGGGGGTCTTAGAAAAGAACTCCCAACCCCGGGCCGAGTATCGGTTTTTAAACCCGCCAAGCCCCCGGCCACTGATGCTACTGCCGCCGTGCCTCGTTTGAGCCCCTGTACCGCAAATTTTTTGGGGACCTGGGGAAAGGGGGTTTTTTTTTACCCCGGGGGCCCCCTTGGTTTCCCGACCCACACTGCGCTACCTGCGGGACTTCCCCGGCCACACCCCCAAACTTGCTGGCGGGCGCCGAGTGCCCGCGCAAGCTGCCCCCTCTTTCTCCGACGATGATGAAGCCCTTGCCCACCCGGCTCCCAAAGTCCCGGGTCCCCTAAAACATATTTTATTTGTTTTTCCCATGTCAGGGGCTGCCCTAAATCACCGGTCTTGGAAAGCAGAGGCTGCCCCTCACAACATGACCCCCCAAGCCACTCTAAACACCCTATTCTTTGCCGCCAACGGGCAAAGAAGCAGGCGATATTTGGCCCCATTTCTTCGCTGCCAAAAGAAACTGCGGGGAATGCCCTCCTAAAATTTTTTCTTCCCGGTTTTTAAAATTTGGGGGCTGACCCCGGGGCCCCATAGTAGATCTCGGGTGGGGGAAACCCGGGATGGGACGGGGGGGGGGTTTGGGACAGGTAAGGGCCAGCGGGCCCCTTTTTCCCCGGGCCTTTGGCTCCCCCCAAAAAAAGGGTTGTGATGAAGTTCCCCCGACCTTGGCTGGGGTGTCAGATGCATTGGGAGGAATTTGGAAAGGACCTAGCCCAAAACCAAATTTAAAAGGAACCCTTTTGGGGTTTGGGCCTAGTCATTTACACCGGGGCCGCTGGGAGACAGGAAAAGTTGGGCCTCACCGAGGGGACCCTTTGCTGGGACCCCCCTTTTTGGCTTTTCGGGGGAACCTTGCCCCAAAGGGAAAGGGTTTGGGGCCGGGCCTGCCCCCTGGGCGGTTGAAGACCCGCCACCTCTTTTTTTCTGACATACTTTTTGGGTTTAAAAATTTACAGACACTGTTTGAAAAAGAAAACTGAAAATTTAAAAATTTTACACACCTGAAAATTTGACTCCAAATAAAACCCACTAAAAAAGTTTGGGGAAACCCTTTTTTTAAAATTGGCCCAAAAATGGGCAGGAAAAAAAATTGACTTGTTTTGTCCGTTCAAAAAATTTCGGGGTTTTTTAAACTGATAAAAAAAGCCCAAAACGGGTTTTTAATTAACCTTGGGAAAATTAAATTAGGGTTTAACAAAATTTTCTTTTTTGGGGGCGGTGAAAAAACAAAGTTTCTTTTTACTGAGTAAAAAACTGCGAAAACCCGGCTTAATTAAACCATTTTGATGAAAATTTGGGGGCAAAAAATTTGAAAACCAGAAACAACTAGGTTTGTAACGTTTTAAACAATTGGGGTTTTTTTCTAGGGCTACACAACAAGAGAAAAAATTTTTAATTTAAAAATTTTTTGGGCGGGGAAAATTTAAAGGTACAGGAAAAATTTGGTAATTTTTGGCGGTGAAAAAGGGAAGGGGTTTATTTTTGTCCCCCAACACCAGAAAAAAAACCCGAAAAAAAAACCCCCTGGTGAAAATTGCGCAAAAAAAAATTGAGCGGGCCAAAAATTTAAAAAGGGTTTTTTTGAAATTTTAAAAACGCTTTTTCCCTTTAAATGAAAACAACAAAAAACGGGCTTGATCCCCTTGGAAAATTCAATGTCTGGGGAGCGGGTTTGGGTTTAAAAATTGTATATGCGCGCAGGGGGAAACCGAAAAACTTTTTTAGATCCAATCCCCAAAAAAAAAACCCAAGAAATTTAAACTTTAAAGGGAAAGAAAGGGGGGTCTCGGGAACAACCTGGGGGACACCCCACAAAAATCGCTGTAAAAAATTTCAGTTTTTTCAAGAAACAATCAGCCGCGGCAGCCCCCTTTCCCCGGGAAAGTTCAGTGAAAAAGGGGAAATTGGAGCCCCCCGCGTCTGGGCCCGGGGACTTTATTTTTTGGGGTGAAATCCCCAAAAACCCGCCGGCTCTGATTGGCTTAAATCTTTTTGCAAATGTCATGCAGGCAAACCCCTTTCTTCCTCCCAGGGGGTGTTTTTGCCCCATGAAAACCCCCTTGTGTGGGCAGCCATTTTATCAATGAAACGCCAAACGTTCCCCTTTTTAACCCCAAAAACTTAAAACTTCTTTTCGGGGACCAAAGTTTTCCAAAAATTTTTTTTAAAGGGAAGGGCCACTTCGTTAAAATTTCAATTCCCCCCAATTTTCCTGGGTTTGGGGTTTTTATAAGTTTTTTCGTTCAAAAAAAAATTTAAAAAGGGGTCCTTCAGTGCGCATAATTGCGCTGCTGACATTAGGAAAAATAGGGGGGGTTGACCGTTTTTTAAAAAAAAAATGTTTTTCTTTCAGTTTTTTGGACCCTTTTTTTTTATTTATTACCAAAAGGGCCTTTATTTTTATGAAAATTTTTAAAAAATGTTTTTTTAAAAATTTCAAAAAAAATGGAAAAAAGGGAAAAGGAAAATTGTTTTCCCAAGGTTTTCTATTTTTTAACCCCTTCGTGAGATTTGTAATAACATGGTCCTTCCTTTTTTTTTCTCTTTCCCTTTTTCCCAAGAGCCATTTTTTTTTACTTTTTTATTTTTGTTTTATGTGTGTCCCTTTAGCAAAAATAATGGAAAAAACCGAAAAAAAAAATTTTCCGGGGTGAGGTAAAAATTGGTTGAAAGAAAACATACTTGCACCATGTTTGCGGAGGTTTTGTTTTTACGGCGTTCACTCTTTGGTATAAATGAGTTATCTGTATTCTGGAGGTTGATGCAATTCCTGAAACACTAAATATGTTAGGTTTTCGTTATGTTTTAGTACTGTTACAAAAATGCAAACACTCTCTATTTCTTAAACCTGCGCCGCAGCGCCATTTTATGTGTCCAATAACTTTCTTCACATATGGACCTGAGTGACAGTACATGTTTTGCTGACCAAAGTTTACTTTTTATTTGTACCATTTTCAGATACATGTAACTTTTTGATTACTTTTTATTTCAATTTTTAGGGGACATTACATTTTCAATTTTTCTTCAGTTTTCAGTGTCCAGGATAAATGATGTCATATTTTAATAGATCAGATTTTTATGGATGCAGTGATACCAACTTTGTGTCATTTTACTTGAGCTTTAAAAAAAATTCTTATTTCATACTTTTAATACTTTTTTTTTTCATTTTACCTTTGAGTTCCCCTTAGGGTACTTTACCACTAGAGTGCGCCGTTAGCCTTATACATGATATACTCATACATCATGTGTTAAGGGGTTAATTGCAAACATAAGTTTTCAATTTGTGACACCTTTCTGTTTCAGGGGTCTTTATATAGGTAACAAAGTTTTAGAGTTGTCAAGGACAATATAGAATATTCCCCCCCTATACATATACTTATTTATTTATTTTTCACACTGTGACCTTTGGGGACTTTCTTACTACACATTTTTTGTTGTGCTGAATTCACTTGCAACTGGGGCTTATATATTAATAATCAAAGTGAAAAATCAGCTCACCTACATATCTTGATGTGATATCCTATATGAGGAGCACAAAACCAGCATGAAGAGTTTCACCATGATACAGTGATAATCCAGCAATATATCCAGCACACTTGTAAATATCAGTATAAAACTTTACTTTTATTGCAATCTTCACAAAAATAGTGAAATCCAAATAACAAACAGCACATGAAAAAGTGTATGTCAGAACCTGAAAAGCCTACGTTATAAATCCATATAGTAGATGGAAATATATGATGTATGCATACCTCCCCAGTGTCCCTATTTTGGAGGGACAGCCCCTATTTTTAACCCTTGTCCTTCTGTCCCTTTGAGGTCTATATCTGTCCCTCTTGCTTTAAAAAGTATCTGATTGCCTCCCTCCTGTATGTTACATAACAACTTACTTAATATTTTATCATTGGATACAATGCAATCCTGAAAATGTGTCATTTATGGCTATCTAAAAGTTGGCATGTATGTGTTTGGGTGTGGTTAGTGGCATGCCTGGGTGTGATGCCATATGTTTAGGCGTGGCCCAATGTGTCACTTGTTGCGATCTCTAAAAGTAGGGAGGAATGAATATATATCTTGGTTCAGATATATGTATGCCTACTACACACAGCTGTGTAACGACTCCAGAAGAAAGCTAAGTGACAGTTTTGGGGTCACCCACCTTTTAGACATTGGATAACCTATTCAGCATCCAGGAGAGCTGAAAGATGCCATCCAACTGTGCCTGAATCTAAACTTTTACACTTCTATGACTATTACCACCATACAGTGCCCATATAGTGATAGATAGCAATTGTACAAAGGTGCTCAGTAGACGTTTAAGTGATAACAGTGCAGTTACATCCAGGGACTCACAGAAGCCGTTTTCTATGGCTGGAGTTGTTCTCGTTCCCCTTTCTTTTCTATGCTGTCCAGACCGCCATGAAGTCTTCTCTCGACCACATCTCATCCCTGCAAAACTTACCACACAAACATCTTAGAATTCTAACTTTATCAGCATTTCGCTACCTGTGCTTCGCCCTCTGTACAAACTCTTCATGGGGTGATAGGTGGAGGTTATGGGGTGATAGGTGGGGTGGGTGATAGGTGGAGGTGGTGGGGCTATAGGGTAATGGGTGGTGTTGGGAGGGGGGTTTTGAGGTGATAGGTGGAGATTGTATTTTGTGTTGACACTAGGATGCATAACACAATGGTAGAGGAGGGACAGGAGAGAGGAGTACAGAGCACAGCTAATTATTTCCTTGGGGAGGGCCTGAGGAAATTGTGCTGCAACCCCAGAAGATCAGCAACATGCATAATCTTCAGGGGCTGCAGGAGATGGAGTTTAGTACTGTCAGGTTTTTATATTGTTTTTATTTTAATACAGGTTTACTCTGTGGACTATGTTGGACTCATTGGACTACGTTGGACCATTGGATCCATTTTGATAAAATGGTCAACAAAGGCTGATACTTGGGAGTGTTTATTTAAATTTAAAAAAATTGTCATGTCATTGTGGTTTTTTTTAACGTTTTATTCCAGTGTTCGTAATGGAGGTTTCTAACAGGGACCTCTCCATTACTAGCTCTTGGATTTGGTTTTACCCAGCATTGGGTTTTATTTCACCTCAAGGCGAATACTAACCCCATGTCACTATTACCCCAGAATCCAATGCACCACGGGTACTGGGAGTCATCAGGTTACCATCAGAAGTGGACCCTCTAATGTGTTGGTCTGCTTCTGGGGCACCTGCAGGCTGGTATTTTTAGGGTGTGAAAAAACTAATTTCCATTGACCTTCCCATACTTATAGTATCAGCCTGCTGCTGCTGGTATTACTTTGGCAGGGTTATGAAAAATTAGGGGAATCACATTTTTTTTTTAATTATTAATTACAGTGGGTGCCTAGGTTTGGATTTTCAATAAATAAATAAAAAAAAAACGTAGGGTCCCTCCCTCCCATTTTTCATAACCAGCCGAAGTAAAACCAGCAGCTGTATACTGATACTATCAAGATGGAAAGGTTCATGGATATTGGGCTCTATCCATCTTAAAAAAAACAGCCCTCAGCCATCCCAGAAGTGGACCATCACATTATACTTCACTTCTGATGGTTACCAGGCTCTCCACTGTATCCCTGGGTACTGGGATAATAGTGAGAGCAGGTTAGTGTCAGCCTTAGGTTAACAAAAACCAGCAATGGCTGGACCTGGCAATTGTAATGGAGAGGCATCTATCAGATGCTTCCATTACTAACACTGGAATTAAATGGGAAAAAAACTTGAGGACACTAAACAAAAAACTATATTAAAAGCCCCCCACACCAGCCCTGTTTATCCATTTTATTAAAAGACTAAAGATCTAAAGCTGATCCAATGAAGTCCACTAAAGTCCCCCAAATCTGAAGTAGTCCAAAAGGGAAACCTGTAAATAAGCAGATACATTCCACACATAGATGAGATAGGCTATTCAGCATCCAGGAAAGCTGGGTGATGCCCCATCTCCCACAAGTGACACCCAGCTATTTTTATCCAGTGACCAGGAAAATTGTCTCACCACCACTTGTCATGCAGTTTTTTCTATTTTTGGGGGATAGGCTTCACCCAGCTTTTCTGGACACTGGATAGACTATCTTGCATCTAGGAAAGCTGGATGAAACCCCCACAAGTGAAACACAACTTTTCTAAAATAAAATACAGTGTGCCCATCTCTCCCCTATCTCTGTCATCTCAACCCCACTCTAAACCCTTTTTTTCCCACCTATTTCCCCCCATTTCAATATATATGAACTCACACTCTAACATTGCTTTACCACTCAAACCTTTCATCCCTCCCCCTCACCCTTCCCTATCCCTCCATTCTGGCCCTTCCATCCAGCATTGCACTGGTGCTCATTGCTCTTATAGCATCTTATGTAGGTTGCAATCAGAACAGCAATGGCCGAAGTCAGTGGCTTCAGGGCAGCATCTCATGACATGCCATTTCTATTGCAGAGAACTCCTAGGTTTATATGAGGAAAAAAAGTGAGTTTTAGACAAAAACCGTTTCATACATGTGGCTCCTATTGTCAGGAACTAAGGGCCACATGTATGACAACTGTCTAGCTGTAAGACTAGAAATGGGAGCTCTGAATGGTTGCTATGGGCAACAAGGAAAGACTTAGACCGAGACAGTTTTCATACATGAAAAAACTTTGAGACTCTCGGTTCACATATTTTGATCAACAGATGTTTAAGCTGCCCACGACTTTCAACGTGATCTCAAAATCGGGCAGTCCTACACTATCCTTACCTCTCAATAGAGCCAATTCACGGCCTCTCACTGGGTCAACCGACCTCCATTATACAGAGAGAAAAAAATAAAAAAACACACCAGACTTGCAAGCTGCACTTCTTATGACAGCCTGTCATAAGTGGGGGCGGTGAAAGAAACCTAAAATGCAGGTACCCTTCCCTTAATGCATTAAGGTTAAAATCAATCACAAAACAACCAAATCATAACGTAAGGTTCTGCACAAAAAAACACTTCCCTGAAGAAAAACCGAAATGAAAACTGGGAGACAAGGCAGGGCTTGCGGCATCACATTATATAAATATAGAATGGTACACAGAACACCAACGGGTGCGGCCCCAACACCCCCTGCCAACACTGTCAACTACATTAACATGGAAATCCCTATAAGAAGCTTTAGTAGTAATTTACAGCAGTGACGTGAATGAACAAAATCTTATGAGATGGTCACATTTGATCAAATGTTTAAGTGCCCACGATTTAACGTGATCTCAAAATCGGGCATTTCCACTATCTTACCTCTCAATAGGCCAATTCACGGCTCTCATGGGTCAACGCTCCATTAAGGGGAAGAAAAAATTAAAACCACACCAGACTTGCAAGCTCACTCTTTGACAGCCTTCCCAATAAGTTGAGTACTCTTGTGTAAAACCAATCCCTTGTTACTGTTATAACTACAGGTACCAATACACCTTGAATGCGTTAGAAACGTCAGAGAGCCCAATTCAATAGGCCCCGATCTTGCTAATCAGTTGTCCGATACAGGCTTGTGTGCCCACTGGGGATGGGTAACCCCTGGTGGCCCTGGTTGGTATTGGGCGTGGCAAGCCATGAGATATAAACCTGGAGAACAAAAGCGAAAATAGAGGCAGTGAGTATTGCATCGTCATAATTGTGAATGGTCAAAAAACAACTCAACTTGGTGGCACCAAGCACCCCTGTCCAACACTGTCACTACAGTCTAATGTGTATGGGGACTTTATATGTTCTGCAACCATCAGTCTTGACATGCCTCTAGCAAGTCGTGTTAGTAAGTTTAGCATTGCAGTGATCTGTGAATGAACAATAGATCATAATAGAGATGATCACTTCCAGGACCCTCGACTTACCATCTCAAGCCCATTAAGCATACCTTTCTAAACCCCTGCAGTTAACACTAACACCGCTCATGTTTTACTTCTTTTCATGCTGGTTTATACCACCACATCACCAAATATGTTTACCTAGCTCCCCCTTTCCCATATTTTGCAGAACACAAGGCAGACATTCTTAAACTAGTTTCCTCCTCCATTGTTTGTATTGAATTTGGATAGGGAGATAGCATGTATATGCTATCTATGAAGAATGTGAAGAGGCCATGCTTGAATGTGCTGTATTTTTATTTTTAGTTTCCATATCTTATCAAGAAATCCACAAATTAACACACAACTTAATAGTTAATAATAAATATAAACCATGCATCTCCATATACACCATCCAATCTAAAGGTATTGTCATTCTTCCTGTGATAGAGCTTATGGGGCAGCTACCACAAAGCGTTTTGTATGATCAACGGAAGAAACTAATTTATTTTAGCTACCTAGTTACTCATATCTATCTATCTATCTATCTATCTATCTATATTCAGCGGGGGAAAACGTATTTAGTCAGCCAGCAATTTTGCATGTTCTCCCATTTAAAAAGATGAGAGAGGCCTGTAACTGACATCATAGGTAGACCTCAACTATGAGAGACTAAATGAGAAAACAAATCCCCAAAATCACATTGTCTGATTTGGAAAGAATTTATTTGCAAATTATGGTGGAAAATAAATGTTTTCTGTAATTCTTCACAAGGGTGGCACACACTGTTGCTGGTATGTTGGCCCTTTCCTCCATGCACATCTTCTCTAGAGCAGTGATGTTTTGGGGCTTTCAACTCCCTCCAAAGGTTTTCTATGGGGTTGAGATCTGCTGACTGACTAGGCAACTCCAGGAGCTTGAAATGCTTCTTACAAAGCCGCTACTTCGTTACCCTGGTGGTGTGCTTGGGATCGTTGTCATACCGAAAGACCCAGCCACATTTCATCTTCAATGCCCTTGCTAATGGAAGGAGGCTTGCACTCAAAATCTCACGATACATGGCCCCATTCATTCTTTCATGTACACGGATCAGTCACCCTGGTCCCTTTGCAGAGAAACAGCCCCAAAGCATTTCACAGTAGATATGGTGTTACATAGTTAGTACGGTTGGAAAAAAAGACATGTGTCCAAGTTCAACCAAGGGTGGGGAAAATGTTGGTGAAGGGAGAGAGTGTTCTTTGGATGCAACTCAGCATTCTCTCTCCCTCAAACATGACGAGTTGTGTTTCTACCAAACAGTTCTACTTTGGTTTTATCTGACCATATCACATTCTCCCAATACTCTTCTGGATCATCCAAATGCTCTCTAGCAGACTTCAGACAGGCCCGGACATGTACTGGCTTAAGCAAGGGGACACGTCTGGCACTACAGAGTCCCTGGTAGCGTAGTGTGTTACTGATGTTAGCCTTTGTTACGTTGGTCCCAGCTCTCTGCAGGTCATTCACTAGGTCTCCCCGTGTGTTTCTTGGATTTTTGCTCATCAGTCTTGTGATCATTTTGACCCCACGGGATGAGAACTTGTGTGGAGCCCCAGATCGAGGGAGATTACCAGTGTTCTTGTATGTCTTCCATTTTCTAATTATCACTCCCACAGTTGATTTCTTCCCACCAAATTGCTTGCCTATTACAGATTCAGTCTTCCCAGCTCTTTGGTCTTCACCATAGTGGAATTTGGAGTTTGACTGTTTGAGGTTAACAGGTGTCTTTTATATTGATAACAAGTTCAAACAGGTGCCATTACTACAGGTAATGAGTGGAGGACAGAGGAGCCCCTTAAAGAAGTTACAGGTCTGTGAGAGCCAGAAATCTTGCTTGTTTGTAATTGACCAAATACTTATTTTCCACCACAATTTGCAAATAATTCATTCCAAATCAGACAATGTG
Source organism: Phyllomedusa bahiana (assembly GCA_025379985.1). Lineage (NCBI taxonomy): Eukaryota > Metazoa > Chordata > Amphibia > Anura > Hylidae > Phyllomedusa > Phyllomedusa bahiana. Next base: position 2,395 of record JAODAL010045136.1, on the reverse strand, counting down.
ATTTTCGGATTTCTTTTCTCATTTTGTCTCTCATAGTTGAGGTCTACCTATGATGTCAATTACAGGCCTCTCTCATCTTTTGAAGTGGGAGAACTTGCACAATTGATGACTGACTAAATACTTTTTTTTCCTCCACCGTATCTATCAATCATCTATCTCATATCTATGTAATCTTCTACAGTATCTATCTATCTATCTATCTATCTATCTATCTATCTATCTATCTATCTACAGTGGGTTACCAAAGATTTCATACCCCTCATTTCTAAATGTTACAGCAACAATATTAAATTTATATCATTGATATTCAGTGTGATAAAGCAACTTAAAGTAACAAGTATTTGTGAAGTATAAAGAAAATGGTTTGTGCTTTTTCAAATTTTTGAAAATTTAAAAAAACTGGAAAGTGTGCGGTGCATATGCAGTCAGTCCCCTGTAGAAGTCACCTAATTAGTAAATAGTGTATATTTGTATGTAATTTATTCTCAGTAAAACTACAGCTGTTTTGGCCTCAGAGGTTTGTTAGAGAACATTAGTGAACAAACCGTATTATGAAAACCAAGGAACACCCCTGACAGATCAGGGCTAAAGTTGTGGCAAAGTGTATTGCAGGGTTACGTTTCTTAAAAAATAAAAATAATAATAATAGCCCAAGATCTGAACTTCTAGTGGATCACTGTTCAATATATCATCCATAAATGGAAAGAGTATTGTACAATTGGTTACCGACCAAAACTTGGCTGTCCACCTAAACTGACAGCCCTGAAAAGGAGAACACTAATTAGAGAAGCATCCAAGGGTAGGAGCTTTGGAGGAGCTGCAGAGATTCAAAGCTCCGGCGAGAAAATTTACAGTTCAGGTGGGATAACCATTAATCATGTACTCCACAAATCTGGTCCTCATGGAAGAGTAGCAAGAGGAAAGCCCTTTGTGAAAACAAGCCACAAGAAGTCCTGTTTGCAGTTTGCATGTGGAAGAAGGTGCTCTGGTCAGATTACATCTAAATGGAACTTTTTGGTCTAAATGCCAAACGTTATGATTGTTAGAAAGCCAACACTGCACATTAACACACCATCCCCACCGCAAAGCATGATGGTGGGAGGTTATGCTTCAGCATGGACTGGGAAGCTGCTCAGAGTTGATGTGAAGATGGATGGAGCTAAATATAGGGCAATCCCATACCTCCTTACTCTTAAGATGGTCAAACAGGGACACCTAGAACAACATCTACACATTCATATTTGCCATATTTTGAACTTGGCGCAGACATACCAGTCCTAATTAGATATAAAGGAGTGTATAATATGACTATAAATTAAAGTGTTGTGCGCCACTCAAAATTAGCACATAGAGTGTTATGCGCCAAACTTTTTATGGCTGTTTTGGACCAAACTTTGGCGAATTAAAATGTGTTATCAGGTGCACATTGCACCAAGTTTGACTGTACGCCTGTTCATACACCTATTGAACTGGTAACATACTGCAAAAAAATTGTGAAGGCAAATTCATAGATGTCGCTCCTAGAGTTTACCATGCAAAGGATCCAATTTTGAATGCATAGTGATACCACTTAAAATCTATTTACCATGTGAATAAGAGACATTCAAAAAGCAAAAAGAGACAAAGACACGGGTTAAAAATAGGTGCTGTCCCTCCAAAAGTAGGACACTGGGGTGGTGTGTAATCCTTGATAAAAACTGTTAGAGGCTGCAAAAGACTTGAGACTGGGGCTCAGGTTTGCCTTACAGCAGGACAAAGACCCTAAACATACAGCCAAAGCTACAATGGAAGGGTTTAAATTAAAGCATATAAAAAAATAGTGAAGGCTCACTTACATGGGCTGTAACCTGGTAAAGTCCGGGAGATGCGAGCTAACCGTCGGGCGGAAGTAAGACTAAGAACAAACAGATATCCGGGTATCTTAGACCAGACGCTGAATACCACTGTGAAATCCAAAGGCCGGTAGCAGTAAAAACAGTAGTTTGTTTCTTGCAAAAAGTAAAAAGCACATTGGCAACAAACACCCACGGCAGTAGCGTAACAGACGCGTTTCGGGCTACTTGCCCTTGCTTACTGTGATGTGGGCAATGTATGTGCAGATAATTTAAAACCCACTAAAACCAATCACCTTACATGGCTAGATCACATGATCGTTATGTTAGCTAAATATACTGGGGGAGGAACAAAAAGTATATATTAATACATACATGTAAATGAAATGGACACATGGGGGGAACCTAGACAAAAATACTTTGATTAATATATCTACACCATATCCGTATGATATGATATTTGCTCAATTGCATAAAACCTGAAGCTTGTTAGATCTCCGTCATGACATTCTAGAAAATGCTTTGCTGCTCCCGACATTTGGTTTCCTAATTCTGGTAATATG
>JAODAL010045135.1:0-32224 GCA_025379985.1 Phyllomedusa bahiana | reverse complement strand
GTATTTGGAGGGAGGGATTTTGTATGGGGGTGGAGGGGATATTGTATGTGGGTGGAGGGGGATATTGTATGTTAGTGGAGGGGATATTGTATGTGGGTGGAGGTCGATAATTACTTAGGGTTGTGGTGGTATTGTATGTGGGTGGACGAGGATATTGTATGTGGGTGGAGGGGGATATTGTATGTGGGTGGAGGGGATATTGTATGTGGGTGGAGGAGGATATTGTATGTGGGTGGAGGGGATATTGTAATGGGGTCAGGGCAATATTGTATGTGGGTGGAGGGGGATATTGTATGTGGGTGGAGGGGAAATATTGTATGTGGGCGGTGGGGGATATTGATGGAGCTACTTAGCCCTGTGTCTATGATATGTTAGACTGACAAATGTGTGACTACATTGTACTACACAATACAGTTCTGTTTCGCATTTATGTCCGAGAGGCCGGTAATATTTTCATGTACAGTAGGGTGGGCCCCCGAAGATCAACTCCCCTGTGGGCCCCAGACCCCCCAGTCCGACACTGACTATGACTGTGGCATGTAACAAGTACTATAGAGAAGCAGTCAGCGTATTTTATGCTAAAGGTTCTGACTGGATACTGATATTTGCATGAGTAGTGGGAATGTTTGCTGAGACTTATTTAATACTGTGATCTGATGAGCTATGAAGTCAATAATCTCACCGTCTCAGTTCTTTTAAGTAAAAAAGACTCATATAAAGATAAAGGGCGACATGTATGAAAACTGTCTAGGTCTAAAACCCTTTGTTGCCCATAGCAACCAATCAGAACACCCCTTTCATTTCATATAGTGTTCTGAAAAAAATGAGAGGGGCACTCTGACTGCTATGGGCAACAAAGAGAGTTTTAGACCTAGAAAGTTTTCATACATGAAGCCCAAAGTCTGTGGAATTAGTGTATGCAGCTTTCACTGCAGCCTATGAAATCTCAAGCTGGATTATGTCTCTAACTAGTCTTGTTTTAAGGCCAAGATTTTAGCCTGTGATCTTTCCTGAGATAAAGCCATAAGAACCCAGTTCGTCTCAAATTCCTTATCTATCCTTGTCAAAATTCCTCTGATCCGTATGCTTGACCATTATTCCTGCTTCCAATACATTGACTTCAAGAACTGGATGGTCACTTGCTGATGAATTGATCTACTCTCGAGCTAGGTGCCATTAACACAATATAATTAACACTAGTCACTTTCCCTGGTTTTATTGTTATGGTTGATTGGTGTATATTCATTTAGCAGATGTAAAATGACAGAATACATTCATCCAGGAATACCTATAGTCTTATGGTTAAAGGTAGTGCAGGAGATTTGAACATTCTCACAAGGTGTTTGTTAGGGTGTACCTCCATTTCTGAGGGGAAATTAATTTTGGATAATAAGCAAGCTACAGTATAGAAAATTGCTATTAATGTTATCTAAAAACTGATGGGAAATCCAAAAACTCTCCAAAACTGGGTTACACAAGTGCTTGAAGCTCACGCACATCTTTATTAGGAATAGCAAAAATCCATAAAAATAGTTTAACGTTGGAGCTTAATCAGTAAGCAGGTTCTGAACCCTAAACAGTCTTCTCTAAACAATTGTCGTTGCTGTCGATTCATCTCCTATTGCACATTACAGGCTGCACTTCAGCGACATGGATAGGAGCGCATCCATGCCTTGGTACTGGGCAGCCAATGAACTGTTCCAAACCTGAGAGCCAGCAGTCGTCGCACACCGGCTTTTCCCTCCGGCTGGCCTGGGACACATCATCGGGCAACTATCATTCTAGGCAGGCAGCTCCTTGATAAGCAGGCTCAGAGCACAGCAGCTATATATAGCATGCCACACTGGATACAAGACCTAAAGCATACCTGTTGTGGAACTACAAGTACCGCACCAGCCAGTCTCCAAGATAAGGCATTGTAGGTGCCACAAAACATAAATTGAGTGCAGTAAACTTGGGAAGTGCCCCAGGGGATGACAAACTTGGGGAAAGCCCTGAGCGGCAAAAATTCTAGCAACGCCTCTGCATCAGCACCATTTCGTTTAGTCACTGAGTCCACAAAATAATTTAAAGCTAAAAAATTGTAGTTACTACTGTTGTGGGAATGTAGAGAAATAAAGCAACTTACACAAAAGTTTTATGATTTTTTTACAAAGCAAGAACAGATGTTGTACTAAAGAAAGTGATGATAATGGTAGACCATGAAAAGTTTGTAAAAGCAGACTTTCCGTCACATTAAAGGACTTGGCACAGCTTCAAGTCTTTCTAATGCCATTAGAACTCTATCAGATTGTATTGGTAATAAACTCAGTACAGCTTTTTTGCTGGGCTTCTTTTTATTGTCACAAATGATTGCGAAAATACTTACCCCTGCTGATAACTGAAGAGCAAGACAAAACTTAAACATCTACACCATCTTTCCTCCCCAAACACTTGAGTTGAATCAAATAACAACCTTATTACGTATTCAAGATTGTTTTTCTCTTTCTCTCTTTTTGATTCAGCATTTTCCTCTTTTCCTTTTTGAGAGCAGAAATTAACACGCTGCTGGGCTGCCACTGAGATTTCGACAGCTGGAAAGTATCTCATTCATTATATACATTCCAATCCATTATAAACATCCCATAATCTAGAGGAACACATGCTCGACTGTAAGCTGTGCTTAAATCAAATGGGTGTATGTATGGCTTGCCACCACAGGAAAGTCTCATTGGGTGGTTGCTGTGGCAAATTGTTAGTAATTATTTATACATGTTGTAAGTTTAAGATGATAAACTTTGGTAACATTGATAAAGTGCTTGCACATGAGAGGGAACTAGACAAGTTTGATATTTTGCAGTAAGTAATGGAATGGTAGTGATATGCAAATCCATGTTTAGAATTGTAAAGATATAAACGTCATTTACTCCTTTTTTTAACCAATTAGCGCTGCAACATTTTTTTCTTTACATTGCATTTTTTTTTTCCTCCTCGGCTTCCAAGAGTCATAACTCTCTGTTTACAGAGATCTATTAGGGTTTCCTTTTGCTGCACAATATATATTTTTCAATTGTGCTTTTGAACATACGATAAAGGTATTGGGAAACTCGAAACAAAGTCTGTCTAGTATAAATGAAATGTTATTTGTATTCTGCAGGTCGGTAGAATTTTAGTGATACCAAATTTGAAGGGTTTTCGTTCTGTTTTAGTACTTTTAGTAAAAACTTGTTCTATATTTTAAATTGGCTCTGCACTACCATTTTCTGTGACCAATTATTGTTTTGTATTTCAATTTAGGTACCTAAGTAGGGGCTCATTTTTTGCAGGCTGAAGGAAAGTTATTATTGGAAAAATTTTGGGATGCATGTGACTTTTTGATCACTTTTTATTTACATTTTTTGGGAACAGGAAACACAAAAATGTTATTTCAGCATTGAGAATTATTTATTTTTTTGGACATGGCAATAGCATTTATGTGTAACTTTTATTTTTTTGTATTTGTAAAATAGAAAAATTGGGGTGTTTTGAACTTTTAAAATGTATTTTTTATTTTTAAAACTTTTTTCTTTGCATGTACTTATAGTCCCCCTGAGGTACTTGTCCACTAGGGGCCGCAATCACTTGTACACTGTTATACAATATCACTATATTGCAAAAGGGTGTACAAAAATGTCTCTACTATTCTCCTATTATGTCCTACCTATGACAGGATCTGAGTGGTCTACAGTCCTGACTGCTTGCTGCAGGTCCTGTTTCTAATAATCAGCCTTTATCTGCTGCGTATGGAATGGGCTCTACAAGTAAGCCTGCTCCATACTCCTTTATCATCATTATGATGTACTGGTATATCAAATGTCATTAAGGGGTTTCATAATTTAGTCTTAAAATAGATACAAAATAATAATAATAATAATAATAATAATAATAATAATAATAATAATAATAATATAGTCATTTATATTGTAAAGTAGTTTTTTTGTATTTCAAAATTATTTAGAATTTAGAAACTTTGCGAAGTATGCATTTTGTGTAATCTCTAATGTTAAATTTAAAAAAAATGGGCTTTATATATTTTGGGCCTTATCTATGAAAACTGATTGATTGCTATGGGCTAAAAAGCCACTCTTACTATTGCTACTTTTAAATTCTGTCACTAATTCACAGCTGGGCTGAAATCTAAATGATCCACTCCAGGACATTAACACTATTGGTTTAAGCGATTATTCTATAGGTTTACTTTTATGTTTGAGGTCATTACATTCCTAGAAAAAAAAATGATTTTCAAAGTAAAAGTTTTTTCAGAGTGCAGGTTTTCAAGATTTTTTTGAATTTGATATACAGGCAGTCCCCGGGTTACAAATGGGATAGGGACTGTAGGTTTGTTCTTAAGTTGAAATTGTATGTAAGTCGGAACAGGTATATTTATTAAATGTAATTCCAGCAAAAAAAATAAATAAATAGTTTTGGATAGTGCAGGGAACAGTTTTTACATTTGTTTTGCTGTCTGTGCCCTTTTTAGAAGATTTCACCTAATGTTCTGTATCTCATGTGCAGCTGTGGCCTGCTGGCACTTGGTTATCATGGGGCGTGACTCAGTGTTGAATATCCGCCATGCTCCATAAGTCTCCGTTTGTAACTATGGGACGTATGTAAGTCGGAACGATGTAAGTCGGGGACTGCCTGTATTTATCTTGCTGTATTTATATTACGCATCTAATCCCCCACCATCCCAGTACAGCCACAACTTTTGCATTCATCACTGATTTTGCAATAATTATATAAAATTATATAAAGTGCACATGATGCTGCAGTCACTGGCCTTAATGATCTCCTCGCTTGCACATATGAAGCAAGACCGCTGAGGTAAATTATTTCATGCAGCATCACATGAACAGTCTACATGATTTTATTACTGTAGGATCGATCAGTTGAGGATTTATAGTTTTTTCAACGTTATGCCAGTTCTAACTGTTGCTCTCAAAGCTTTGCAGATGCGAAAAGTAAACACAATGGGGGACATGTATGATCGCCGTTTTCGCCGGTTTTCTGGCATATAATGCGTCTCTCTGTGCCGGCTCCGCTGTCGGACGTACCTCCCCTATGTGTTAGGCGCATTAGGCAAAAGCTTCGCCAATTTCTAATGCGTCTAACATGAAGGGTCGTGCTGTGGGCGTTCTGGGGCCGGACGCACCACATTCGAAAACATTGACGCATGTATGAATGCGGGTCGGCAAGGTGAGTCACATTAAATCTCCGACAGACAGACCAATTTCAATGTGGTCTGTCTGTCAGAGGCGTCGAAGTTTGCCCCACATGTATGAGCGCACCTCGGCGCCGATATACATCAGACGCAGTTTTCAAGGAAAAAAAATGTGAAAACCGGCACTTTGACGCGCCGATCTTTATATATGTCCCCCAATGACACTAAGGAGAGGAAGTCTTAGAAAACCACTGAAAAGTATGTCATGTACGGCCAGAATGTGTCAGTGTTCAATGGTTGAGATTGTGGCACCACAAACATTTATCCACATTTGGTGATGTTGGATCTATGGTAATAGTTACTTGGGAACTAGGAATTTGCTGCCGAAATATTGTTCCTATTTAGTCATGTCACATGACTACTTTGTGTGGTACCTTATGGGGTGTTTACATATTTTGTAAATGCCAATTCATTATAAAGTAACAAAATGAAGTCATTTACTACAAATCTCCATTTTTTATGCAGTGCTACGGATGAAGCAGAACTAAACAGAACAGATATTTCATCGTGATATCACGGCACAGAATTTTATCTGACCTTTTTCAATGCTTTTCAATGGCCTTTGTTTACAGATCAGAGCAGATAACACAAAAAGCCGTGATATCACGGTCAAGCTGTACTCTGCTACATCTGTATATGTCTTTATGGTAAAATACAGAAATAAAACCCTGTGTAGTCTGAACCTATAGTGATCGTCCCTCCAATATATCCTCTGGTTCTTGCTGACATACATTCAGTAGTTTAGCAATATTTAATGATTTGTAATGTTTTTCTTAGGGTATGTCCACACGGGGTAATTTCGGTGCACATTTAGCCATGTATTTGCTCTCTAATATGGGCGAGATGCGCGCTGAAATTACGGTAATCCATAGTTCTCATAGAGAACTCGTACAATACGCCGCGGGAGTACGTGCGTATTAGAGTGAGCTCCCGAAACACATGATGTACTGTGGCGCATACTATACGTGCTGCAGTACATCATGTGAACATACCCTTAGTGGCAACCAGTCGTTGATCACAGTGGTGATGTGCCATACATACTGGCTGCTATTGGCTGACATTGACCTACATTTATGGCGTTCCTTCTTGTTACCAATAAACAAGGCATGCTAGTTGGATTAGGGTGCTCAGATTAGCACATAATCTGGACAAGGACCCTTTATCATTTTTATTATTTTGGAGTGTATTGGGGCTCATTGTTATTGGTTGAAACCCCTCTGAAATAGTTTGTGTCATGATAGACAACCCCTTTAATATGAAAACAGCTCCCGAGAAATTTGCTTGACCAGGATAAGATTCATCCAACTATATGACTTCCTTTGCAGCGGCCATTCTGGGACAAATGTAATATTTACTTGGTGGCCATCCATATGGAGAGACCAGAATGAGGGTTCTTTCTCTGTGATGAGTATAGTTATCCTATGGAAAGAGCATGTACTTGGTAAAAGTATGTTACAAGATAACTCTCCTTAAATGTCTGTAAATAATTATGAGCAGACATAGTTTTAAAATCCAGGTCTGTGGATTGTATTTTATTTATTGCACACCACTTTCATCCTAGATAATAGAAATTGTATGCCTTCTCTAGTTTGAGAAGAACATGCTGGGGAAAAAGTAAAGAATCCCCCTAAAATAATAACATACAAATTCAAATGCATCAAGTGCACTTTGCATTCAATTTGCCCCTTGGTCTTGAACAAATGAGCTTCTACATTATGTGTGTTTGTATTGCTGCTAATTCCTCTCATCCCCTCCTGCCTGAAGGTTAGTGAATCCCGGGGGGGGCAAGGCAGAATAATATAATTTGTCTTCTAAAGCCACAGTTAACTGGTTCTACAATTGCATTCCACAATGTTACACAGACATTATTATAACATTTTAAAACTAAGAACTTTAATTAGAAAAACCCATTTTCCTACTCCATACCATCCAACCACTCTGCCCCCACACTCCCACCCCAAAAAAGTACACGTTATATGAAAAGAATGTGAATATCATAAACTACATTACAGTTCTGTTCTCAGCACAGGTGCATCAATAAATTGTCTAACTTATTGAAACACTTGTCACCAATAAAACAAATTAATTGGCATATCCGTCTTTAATTAAGTTTAGAAGGCAGTAAATTGGTTATTAAAGTATTTTAGTAGCATCCATAGAGGCAATCCCCTGCAAGATTACTAAACAGAAAAGGTATGGACAATGGCTGCCCCACACATGGGGCAAGCAACTTGTATTGATTCACATTTTTTTTTAGCTCATTAAGTGAAAAAAAATGCTCTCTCTCCTACAGCAAAGCTGATTCTGCAAATAATAGTAAGAACATAGGCACACAGACATATTATATATCTATAAATCCCCCAAATTTTAATTAGTTCTAGGAAGGCACCTATAAAGTACTTACTTTTTTTTTTACCTCCATGTACTTCTACATTTTCCCTATATGTAACGTATAGGTTTGTGGTGGTACAATATGGCCCCTAAACTGTAACTCCTTACTAACTGGTCTTCCTTTCTCCAAACTATCCCCTCTCTAGTCTTTCCTGAATGCAGCTAAACTGATCTTTCTTTACAACCCATGTCTCTACACTGTGCCAGCCAATGCACTGCTGCGTATTCACTACAGAATAAAACTGAATCATTTTCTTGACCGGGCTGTTTACCCTTCTTCCTGACCAGGCACATTTTTCTTTTCCTTACTACATGCAGTCCTGAATGCTATAACCTTTTTTTCACACTCTGTTATTCTATTTTTTTTCAAATTTTTTTCATGATACATTAGGCTATATTTTTATGTAATGTAATTTTTACATTAGATTTTTTTTAATGATGGATAAAAATGGTGAGAACCTTTTTGTTTTTCACTTTTTTAATTATTTTTTTATCTGCAACAGTTGCTCTAAAATAAGTTTTGTATTTGTTTTACTTTTCTGTCACAGATGTTTATATAAAGGTTAGATAAAGTTGATCATATGTGATCATTAGGGGCAAGGCTAAAAGCTGTGGTTTGGGCTGTTGCTATTTTTTAAATACAATTTTATTTTGTGTGTATTTTTTTATAATTATTTTATTCTACATGTCGTGTCCCCAACAAATGCCAGAGAAAGACCTTTGTGGGGAAATTTTACATAACTTCTGTAATTGTGGCTTATATATAAGCCCCAGTTACCGTATTGTTGATCTGTGTCTGTTAAGTCCCAGCAGCATCTGCAGTTACCGAGCCCCAGCAGTCTCATGACCTCTGGCACCAGAAAGCAGGAACCACTGTATATATAGTGATCGAGAAGGCAGGACAGTAATAAACCATCCCTGCCTACTCCACTCGAGCAGCTGCACAAATAGGCCGTGTTCACACGGCTTATTCCCGACGGATTTGTGCGATCACAAATCCGCCGTGAATAAGGGGCGGGACGGGGGCGGGACCAGAACGCGGCGGGGGCGCCGCTCCCGGCCCCATAGACAATGCATTGTTTACGGCGCGTACGCGCCGTAAATAACGTGCATGTCACTTTCTCACCCCGGGGCGGATTCGCCGAGCGGGGAGGAGCGACGGAATCCACTGTTCTCTATGAGAGCAGTGGATTACCGGAATGACTCCGACGGATTGGCGCCGTACTGCAGCGCAAATCCGGCGCGCAGTACGGCGCCAATCCGCGGCAAAATAAGCCGTGTGAACGAGGCCTTAGTGTACAGGCAAAAGTAGAATAGCTGCAGCACTCACCATAAAATAATACTGGTATGCACATATCAGGGGTAGTCACAAATTGACAGGTACAGATTAAGGCCTACAACTGTTTCATGTCACTGACGCTTCCTCAAGGCCATGGGGGAGATGACGTCAGTACGTCGTGAATCTCCCTTCCACCTGTCAATCACAATTAAAAAGAAGCTTAACAAATACTCCACAATATAAACATATAGAAACAATTACAACAAGTATTTACAAAAAGGATGAGAGATTGTTGTGGTCATTCAAACCCAATGGACCCAATGCTCCCGTTCGCAAAATCCATTCATCTTCACATCTCAATAATCTGGTATGTCTATCCTTTCCATTGTTAAGGGAAAATAGTAGTCCTGCAAACTTCAAACAACTAGTGTCATTATTATGAATTTTACACATATGATTTATCAATCTTGGGGCTCCTGTCATCATTCTCAGTGAATAAATATGTTCTCTTGCATCCTTAAATAAAGATTGCATTGTTTTCCCAGTATAAAAATATACACAACGACACCAAAGTGCATATACCATGAAATCAGAGCGATATGTATTAAATTGCTTAACTTTAAACTCAGTCCCACCCAGTCTGATACAATCACATGTCTCCATCAACTTACTATAGGAGCATGATCCATATTCGCGATTCCCTACTGGGATAGCCGATTGTTTTTATTTTTGTTTTTCCTACTTATGCATCTCCTTATCATTTTATCCCTGAGATTAGAACATGTCCGGAACAAAATGATTGGGGGCTAGTTGTTTTTTCCCTTTAAATTTTCATTGGCCTGCAGAAGATGCCAGTGTTTCCTGGCTGATTAGAGAATCCGATCAGTCAAAGGGTTAAATTCAAATGAAAATACATATCTTTTTAACTTCTCAGGTTTTTTCACCCCAAATAGTATCTTCTGTCGATCCCGATTGATTGCCCATGAGATTATCATCTCATTACAGCCCTTCCCTCTCACCCTTCCACTAAATCCAAAGACTGATTAAGAAACTCACGATAATCTCTATTATTCGTCCATAGTCTCAGAAATTGAGCATCAGGTGTACTCTTTTTGAGATGTTCAGGATGAAAACTATCACTATGTAAAAGTTAATTGGAAGTGGGTTTTCGATACCCCTTGGTCATAACAGAACCATTATTCAACTGAGTTTCAATATCTAGAAACTTAATCTTACCTCCCCCAAATATAGAAGAGAATTGCATATTAAAATTATTTATATTGATATTATTGGTAAATTCACCATACTGTTCCTCCGCTCCTGTCCAGATGACTAAAACATCATTAATAAAGTGTGACCAACGTGTGATATATTTCAAAAATGGGTTATTAATATTATTAAAAAAAAATCTCCTCCCAATATGCAAAAAACAGGTTTGCCAAGGTTGAAGCATTAGGAGTACCCATTGCAGTCCCAACGCTCTGCACAAACCAGTTATTCATAAATCTCAGAACAAAGTTCAGTAAATCACACGAAAAATCAACATGTGTATTATTAATATCCATATGTTTCAAAAAGGTATGACTAGCCCTTATACCATCTTCATGCTTTATCCTGGCATATAGACTGACAACATCGCTAGTTGCCAGGCTATAATGTTCCAAAACCGTAATTCCTGATAAATCTTGCAATAGGGTCTTGGTGTCCGACTGGAACAAATGGACATTAGACAAAAGGGGGCGCAGATACCAATCCAGATATTGGGAAAGGGGTTCCCTACCCGCAAGAATCGGGCGACCTCGAGGGGTTTCCAAAGATTTATGAATCTTAGGAAGAAATTACCAATTGAGCTTGTCGTGGAGATAATTTAGTTTTAATTGTGGGGTAAGAAATTACACATCTATTCCTCTTCTAAGTAAAGATTGTAATTGTCATTGATAAGTATCAATTGGATCAGAATTTAGTTTGGAATATGTGATTGTATCCCTAAGTTGCCAAGAAGCTTCATGGACATAGTAATCTACTCATGATCACTTTGTTTCCCCCTTGTCGGTGAGTTTCACAAGAAATTCCTCATTGTTCTTTAACCACCTAAGAGCTTTTTTCTCCTCAACCGTGATGTTTGGTCACCAAACCGGATTAATCAGGGCATTCCCATCACATAAAACAGACAAACTAAAATGATATAGTGGTGAGCCCGGTGACAAGGGGGGAAAAAGTAGATGGAACACCTCAAAAAAACACACCATGTGTTTTCAAAGATGTATCACAAACTGGAATCTCCTCATTCAATTATGTAAACAGGTCGATTAACATTTCTCTCTCCAGAATAGGCATATTTTCACTCAATTAGTATACAGCTGTGTTTTTTGCATGGACGTTCTAGAACTGCATTTAAATAATATATATCAGTGGGCATGATAGTAGACGTAGTTTCCCAACAGTTGGTGAGCCGACGTCGCAGACCCCTGTTCTAGAACAACCATGCAGAGTTCAATGTTGGCCCTCCTAGACATTTATAGTTAATAGTCATTCAGAATCTAGTTAAACTAATTATTCTCACCCACAAATTTTTCCCTTAGTGCTACACCCCCCTTATCTTCTCCCTCATTTCAGCGTACCAACCTACCTGGACTCTATGTTCTGTTAAAGCAGGAGTGCACAACATGCGGCCTGGGAGCCAACATGTACACTTAGTGTCCCTCTGTGTGGCCCTCAGCCACCAGGACACAATTATCAGAATGGGTTATTCATTTTTCTACAGCTGCATTCAACTGATGGCACTGTTATGGTGGGCACCGTATGGCTGGCAGAGTTATAGTGGGCACTGTAATAGCTGGCACTGTTCTGGTGCGCACTGTATGTCTGGTACTATAGGTCCATATATGTTATTTTAAGTCTAAATGAGCAATCTAGGTTCTTCCTCAAAGGAGTATTTATTTCTGGGACAATCATGGAAGATCTACAAGATATTCCATAGAAATGTCTGATAGATTCAAGACTGCAGAGAGGAGATGAATTGAAGATGAGGCCATATATGTGCATTGTTCTCTCTACTTACAGTTGTGGAACAGCCACTTCTGTAACCCACAAAATGAGAATGAAAATATGTTTCCTTTCTGATCCCTTACAGTCCCTAAAGTGGAACCAAGACTTCTTAGCTCTTTTGAGTATTTACAATTAACGTGCCATAAAGGTCTCAGACAGGGAATACCCCTCTAAGATTTACTCCAGCCCCTGCGAGAGGTACAATTTGACAATGTGGCCTTTGGAACAAAGAATGTTGTGCACCCCTGTGATAAAAGAACTTAGACTAAATTCCTTTATCATTGAAACCTTTCACTCTCACTTCTAGGACTTCACATGTACTGCATCAGTTCTCTAGAATGTGTTTCCCTGTACTATAATATTGATTTACAACATTTGTAATGTTAATCATTCACTAAAAATATATCTTCTTGGCCTACCAAGATCCCCTAAAAATTCCTTTCCTCTTTCAACCTTAGTCAACCGCATACACATGCAACTAATATTTTATAGCATATAGGGTATTTAAGAGACTAAACATGTGACCCAACTGGTATGCAAAGAGACCAAAAACAGTCTTACGTGTCCCAGGACACTGCAAACTTCAAACTTAAAGCAATAGGCCTGACAGCAAGATGGCAAAGTCCAGTTCCCTACTAAGACTGGAGTCATACACAATGGGCGACATGAATGAACATGGCACTGACTTGCCAGTTCTAACTGGCTTTTTCTTAGTGCAGAAAGTGGTTGAATTATGAAAGTGTAGTATGGTGTGTGGTATACCTTGCATAGCATCTTTTTGGCACAATTGTAGCACAAGTATCGTGTCTGGTGCAGAAAGCTCCAAGTTTTGGCATATAACTGTTCATACATCTATAGCACAGGGCTATTAAACGTTTTGAGGCTCAAAGCACACCAGAAAACTGGTGCAGCCCTGTTCATACATGTCACCCAATGTTTTTATGACTGTTTTTAGTATTTTTTAAGCATTTTTATCTGTCGTAGTATTACATATGGCTTTTTTTAGCATTAAGCGTTTGACTGTTTTTATGTGTTAATCCCTTCCCGACATTGGACGTATGCATATGCCCTAGCGGGAAGTGCCTTCCTGCAAATGGATGTATGCATATGTCCTGGCGAACGTGCGGGCTTACAGGCAACCAGCGGTAAATTACCAGTGGCTTCATGCCATATTACCCCTGGCCAGAGTGAGCCCCGGCCTTGGGTGATTAACCCTTCGATGTCACGACCTATCATGGTCGCAACATCGAAGCTGCAGGCAGGAGGAGTGAAAAGCAATCCAGGGAAAAGCATCCGGGTAGTCTGCAGCCGCACAGTGTCAATCAGCAGCTACACGCTCCGTGCAGCTGGTCATATCTGGATAAGGCAGGAGGGATCGTTCCCCCTCCTGCTTTCTCCCCTGTATGTACAGTGCCCGGTGTGCGCTGTACATACAGGTCAGTGTCGCGGGGGGTGTGATACACGTCTGTACTCGCATCCCCTGCGGCGCTGAGTCTCCTCGGTCAGCAGCCTCTGCCGGACCAGGAGATTTCTGGAGCTGGACGCGTTGCAGGGAGCCTGGTGAGGTGAGTAGTTTTATTATTTTATTTTTATTAGCTATAGGGGCCACTACCTGTCTGTAAGGGGCACTACCTGGCTAAAAGGGGCACTACCTGGCTACAAGGGGCACTACCTGGTTATGGGGGCACTACCTGGCTACAAAGGGGCACTACCTGGCAGAAAGGGGCATCTACCTGGCTGTAAGGGGCACTACCTGGCTATTAAGGGCACTACTTGGCTACAAGGGGGCATCTACCTGGTTGAAAGGTGCATCTACCTGGCTACAAGGGAGCACTACCTGGCTGCAAGGCATCGACCTGTCTATAAGGGGCACTACCTGGATAAAGGGGGCTACTACCTGGCTATAAGGGGTACTACCTCCAAAAACGGTACTACTACCTGGCTATCAGGGCCACGACCTGGATAAAGGGGACTATTACCTGGCTTATAAGTGCTGATACCTGGATAAAGGGGGCTATTACCTGGCTATAAGGGCTGCTACTACCTAGATAAAGGGGACTGTTACCTGTCTATAAGGGCTAAAGGGGGCTAATACCTAGCTATAGGGGGCACTATCTGGATAAAGGGTGATACTACTTGGCTATAGGGGGCACTACCTGGCTAGAGGGGGCATCTACCTGACTAGTGGGAGCAACAACCTGACTTTCTTCCAGAGCTGTTATGCAGTTAGGCGGAGTGGGTGTGGCTTTTCGAAGGGGCATGGCTCACAAACAAGATAGGTGTGAGCATGCAAAATCTTTGCTACGCGTGCCGCCCCTTAGAATCTCCCACTTTCAAAAGTTGGTAAGTATGGTTAAGATCACACATTATTCCTCTACTTTTGATGCATACTGTAGTATAGTAAAAGCTTTCTATTAGAAGAAGACTTACAGTATGACAAGTTTATCAATGTTAACATACGGACAACCTTTCATAACATTAGTTTTGGACTGGGATGCCCATGGTGGAGTTGACCCATTCTACAGCTACTGTACATGACTGTACACGCCCCTTACTTTCTGCCTCTCTTTCTCTGCCTTTCCCCCATGGAAAGCAGTCCTACACCTGTCATGCCCAGGGGCATTGTGGGGTTTCCCCTGCTACTCTGTGGGCCTGTCTGAGTCTGAAGGATATTGTTGAGCATTCCTAATGCCTTCTATTTAGTGCCACTAAAACATAGAGGGACATGTATGAAAACTGTCAAGGTCTAAGACTTTCTTTGTTGCCCATAGCAACCAATCAAAGCTCCCCTTTCTTATTTTCAGAGCACTGTATGAAATGAAAGAGGAGTTCTGATTGGTTGCTCTTGGCAACAAAAAAAGTCTTAGACCTAGAGAGTTTTCAAACATAAGGCCCATGAACTTTACAGTACAGGTAAATTTAGTTGAACATGCAAACAAATAAATAGCTTGAATCTTTTTAAAAGGAAAATGCATAATAAATACACCTCCATCAAATCTATCAGAATGATATCAACCATATACTTTGTTTTGACAAATCCATCTAAACAGTATAAAGTCATTTTTTTATACAGTATACCATTTTCAGTGTGTTTTTTTTTCTTTAACACACATCTGATGTATTGCAAAACAAGCCTTTTATTAATTAGATCCCCTGGTTGTAACCATACAGTGCAATGGATATTCTCAAAAAGATTTGTTTTAAAGGTCTTGACAGGAAATAAGCTACTTCTAACACTGGTAAATTCCAAAGGAGGAATGGCTTTCATCTATATTCCATCTGTGCTAATTGAATGCCATCTGTAATATTTCTTCACTGTTTCATAGTTATATGTTCTAATATTTTCCACTTTTATTTCATGCATTTAATTATTGATTAAATCTGTGTCTGCAAGTGACTAAGGTTAAGATCTTCACATGCCTCAACATTGCCCAGATAACACAATCAGCTTTCAGGTAACCCACTGCAGACATCAGGTCATTCTCCCTCTGAGCACATTCTGACCAGACTGTTTATCCCCATTCCTAACCAGGCACATTTTGTTTTTATTTAAGTGCATGCAGGTTTGGAAGCTATAACACTTTTACACACATGGTTATTATATTATTTTTTTGGCCTTTCTCCATGATAGATGAGTCTTTATTTTCAAGAAATGTTTAGAATTTTTTTTATAATATCAGGGAAAATGATATAGAGACTGAAATGTTTTTTTTTTCACATTTAAAAAAAAAAGAAAAAAATAGCAATAATTGCCACTAAAATAAGTTTTTTAATTGAATCACTTTTCTGTTGCAGACGTTTTAATAGGTGATAAATAGTTTTATGGTATTCGGGGAGAGGCTAAAAGTTGCAGTTTTTGTTATTGTTTTAGTTTTTATTTCTTTTTGCTTTTCTTATTTTATACTTTATGCCCCAACACAAATTAGATCTAGTTGAAGTTGGATATAAGCCCCAAAAACAGTGCTGGGGGTTTTAGGGTGCTTTCACACAGTGAGTTTTTGGTGCGTTTTTGATGCATTTTTTTAAAGCGGTTTTGTGCAGGAAGGCACAGCAATTAATGCTGTACATTGCTGCAAAAAGATCGCGCAATGTACAGTATTAATTGCTGTGCCTTCCTGCACAAAAAACGCATTAAAAACACATAAAAAACGCATTGTTTGAAAGCACTATATAAAGCACTGTTTTCGGGGCTTATATCCATCTGTTAAGATTCAAACACAACTGGAACCAACTAATTGTGAGACCATGGGTGTTTATTGTCAGTGATCAAAGGCTTTTCCTCTTTTGTCAACAGTCTATGTAAACAATAAATTCACTGATAGGTAAAGTCATTTTGTTATCTTTTTTATTCAAGTTTCAATCTTCTCTTTACAATATTATTTCCGTGTGTAAATAAAAGACATCTTTTAGTACAAAACATACTTAGAATATACTTGAAATCTATAAAAACCTGTGGTACATTTTTGAAAGCACTGTTTAGCATGCAGTAATATCTTCAGATAGCGTAGCTGAGCACGGCTATCGTGCTTGAGAAAAGAGAAAATTTTCTCTGAAACATTGCGGGTGTGCAAGATGCTCTCAACTACTGTATCTGAAACTGCATGCTAATCTGTCTTCAGTCTAACAGATTTTATCACAGATTTTTTTATGTATTTCAAGTATATTCCAAGTATGTTTAGTAATGGATGTCCCTTTTTTTACATATGTAAATAATTTTGTAAAGATAAAATTGAAACATATACAGCTGAAACCAGAAGTTTATATACACTATATAAAAAGACACATATGCAAGTTTTTCTCACTATCTCACATGAAATCAGAATAAACCTTACCTGTTCTAGGTCAGTTAGGATTACAAAAAAATTGTCAGAAAAATGGCAGAAAAATGAGAGAGAGCGAGCGAGAGAGAGAATTTTTCAGGCATTTTATTACTTTCTGCAAAGTCAAAAGTTTACATACACTAGGATTACTATGCCTTTAAACAATTTGGGACAGCCCATATGATGATGCAACATCTGAGTTAGAGACACACATGTGGATGTATTTTAATTGCACACCAGAAAGATGCTGCATATGTGTGTAACATCATGGAAAAGTCTAAAGAAATCAGCCAAGATATCAGGAAAAGAATTGTGGGCTTGCACAAATCTGGATCATCCTTGGGTGTAATTTCCAGATACCCAAAGGTGCCTCATTCATCTGTATAGACAATTATATGCAAGCACAAACAAGATGGGAATGTCCAGCCATCATACCTCTCAGGAAGGAGAAGGGTTCTGTGTCTCAGAGGTGAGTATGCTTTGGTCCGACATGTGCATATCAACCCAAGAAGAAAAGCAAAAGACCTTGTGAAGATGCTAGTGGAAGCTGGTAAGATTGTGTCATTATCCACAGTGAAACAAGTACTGTATCAACATGGGCTGAAAGGCCATACTGCCAGGAAGAAGCCATTACTACAAAAGAAACATCTAAAAGCCAGATGAATGTTTACAAATGCACACAGGAACAAAGACCTACATTTTTGGAGACATGTCCTGTGGTCTGATGAAACTAAAATTTAACTCTTTAGCCATAATGACTAGAGATGGGCGAATCGTTTCTAACGAAGTGGAATTCGTTTAGAATTTCAGGAAAACTTCAATTCTGAACGAAGTCGAAGTTTGGGGTAATTCGCGGGAACGAAACGTGTTTTTAATTGATAAAATGGCTGCAAGCACATGGCGTACATGGGGCAAAGAACTCTGGGAGGAAGAACGGAGTAGCCTAAATGACATGTGCAGAGATGAAGCCAATCAGAGACCGGCGAGATTCTGTGACGTCACTGCACTATATAAGTCCGGACGCGACGCTGGCAGCTCACACTCTTCTCTCTTTGCCATGTTGTAGCTGCTGCAGCTCCAGTATTAGGGATCTCACACAAAAGAAAGACCCTTTTATACAGCGATTTTGGGGGATATCACAGCTTTTCTCAGAGACTGCTTCTCTTACGTTCTAATTTTGATTTTGTGGGGTATTGGAATTGAAGTCCAGTGTGCGTCCAATTCAGAAGTATATACATTTTAATGCTATTTTCTCAGTTCTGGAGCACATTGAATATCCAAGGGTTATCTAAGCCTGTTGTTGCTGTTGTATTCAGTTAAAGAAACAGCGTTTTTACGATCCAAATACCAGTTAATTTTTGGCTGCTCATTTCTTTTGCGCAATTCATTTCCAAGGGCTAATTAAACATCTTTGTGCTATTGTAGTCAGTAAAAGAAAGGCTTTTTTTAAACGCCGAAAAGGAAATTTTTCCTGTAGCATAATTCATATCCGAAGGTTAATTAAATGTTTTTCTAATGTTGTAGTCAGTAAAATACACGTCGCTTTAACAAGCCATCTAGTTGGTAATTTTTGGCAGCTCATTTCTTTTGCACAATTTATATCCAAGGTTTAATTAAGCGTTTTTCTGCTGTTGTAGTCAGTAAAAGAAATGGTGTTTTTCAATGCCAAGAAAGAAATTTTGCCTGTAGCATAATTCATTTCCGAAGGTTAAGTGTTTTTCTGCTGTTGTAGTCAGTAAAAGAAACGGTGTTTTTCAACGTCAAAGAAGAAATTTTGCCTGTAGCATAATTCATATCCGTAGGTTAATTAAGTGTTTTTCTGCTATTGTGGTCAGTAAAATACACGTCGTTAAATGTAACACGCCACGGTTAATAGTTTTTGTGTTTTTTAATGGCAGCATACATTTTTTTCTTTTGCGCAATTTAGATCCAAGGGTTAATTAATTGTTTTTCTGCTGTTGTAGTCAGTAAAATACACTTCGTATTAACACGCCACTTAGCTGGTCATTTTTGTCAGCTCATTTCTTTTGCGCAATTAAGAGCCAAGGGTTAATTCAGTGTTTTTCTGCTGTTGTGGTCAGTAAAATACACTTCGTATTAACACGCTACATAGCTGGTAATTTTTGGCAGCTCATTTTGTTACGCAATTTATATCCAAGGGTTAATTAAGCATTTTTCTGCTGTTGTAGTCACTAAAAGAAACAGTGTTTTTCAATGCCAAAGAAGAAATTTTGCCTGTAGCATAATTCATATCTGAAGGTTAATTAAGTGTTTTTCTGCTGTTTTGGTCAGTAAAATACACGTCACATAGCTGGTATTTTTTGGCAGCTCATTTCTCTT
The DNA here is from genome assembly GCA_025379985.1 of Phyllomedusa bahiana. NCBI lineage: Eukaryota > Metazoa > Chordata > Amphibia > Anura > Hylidae > Phyllomedusa > Phyllomedusa bahiana. The sequence continues at coordinate 13,107 of JAODAL010045135.1, read as the reverse complement.
GTGAAATTTAGATCCAATGGTTAATTAAGTGTTTTTCTGCTGTTTTGGTCAGTAAAATACACGCTACATAGCTGGTAATTTTTGACAGCTCATTTCTCTTGTGAAATTTAGATCCAATGGTTAATTAAGCGTTTTTCTGCTGTTGTAGTGAGTAAAAGAAATGGTGTTTTTCAACGCCAAGGAAGAAATTTTGCCTGTAGCATAATTCATATCCGAAGGTTAATGAAGTGTTTTTCTACTGTTGTGGTCAGTAAAATTCACGTCACATAGCTGATATTTTTTGGCAGCTCATTTCTTTTGCGCAATTTAGATCCAAGGGATAATTAAGGCATTTTATTACTTTCTGCAAAGTCAAAAGTTTACATACACTAGGATTACTATGCCTTTAAACAATTTGGGACAGCCCATATGATGATGCAACATCTGAGTTAGAGACACACATGTGGATGTATTTTAATTGCACACCAGAAAGATGCTGCTTTTGTGTGTAACATCATGGAAAAGTCTACAGAAATCAGCCAAGATATCAGGAAGACAGTTGTGGACTTGCACAAATCTGGATCATCCTTGGGTGCAATTTCCAGATACCCGAAGCTGCTTCATTCATCTGTATAGACAATTATATGCAAGCACAAACAAGATGGGAATGTCCAGCCATCATACCTCTCAGGAAGGAGAAGGGTTCTGTGTCTCAGAGGTGAGTGTGCTTTGGTCCGACATGTGCATTGCAACCCAAGAACAAAAGCAAAAGACCTTGTGAAGATGCTGGTGCAAGCTGGTAAGATTGTGTCATTATCCACAGTGAAACAAATACTGTATCAACATGGGCTGAAAAGCCATACTGCCAGGAAGAAGCCATTACTACAAAAGAAACATATAAAAGCCAGATAAATGTTTACAAATGCACACAGAATTTCAGGAAAACTTCTATTCTGAATGAAGTCGAAGTTTGGGGTGATTCGCAGGAACGAAACGTGTTTTTAATTGATAAAATGGCTGCAAGCACATGACGTTACATGGCACAAAGAACTCTGGGAGAAAGAAAGGAGTAGCCTACATGACATGTGCCACGCTGGCAGTTCACACTCTTCTCTTATTGCCGTGTTGTAGCTGCTGCAGCTCCAGTATTAGAGATCTCACACAAAAGAAAGACCTTTTATACAGCGATTTTTTGGGGGTGTCACAACTTTTCTCAGAGACTGCTTCTCTTATGTTCTAATTTTGATTTTGTGGGGTATTGGAATTGAAGTCCAGTGTGCGTCCAATTCAGCAGCATATACATTTTAATGCTATCTGCTCATTTCTTGAGCACATTGAATATCCAAGGGTTATATAAGCCTGTTGTTGCTGTTGTATTCAGTTAATCCCTTAAGGACCCGGCGTTTTTTTTTTTTTGTTCACACGTTCGTTTTTCCCTCCTCACCTTTCCAGAGCCATAACCTTTTTATTTTTCCACCTATATAGACACATGAGGGCTTTTATTTTGCAGGACAAGATGTAATTTCTAATGGTTTTATTCACTATACTATAGAATATACAGGGAAACCGCAAAACATTCCAAGTGGGACAAATGGTGAAAAAAAACGTATTTCCGCCATGTTTGTGGGGGTTTTGCTTTTAAGGCGTTCAATCTTCGGTCAATAAAATGTGTTTTCTGTATTCTACAGGCTGATACGCATCCGGAAATACCAAACATGTAGGGTTTCTGTTATGTTTTGGTACCGGAAAAAAATGCCAAACTTTTTCTATTCTTTAAATTTGCGCCGCAGCGCCAGTTTGTGCGACCAATAACTTTTTTCTACTAACACCTACGGACGTTAGTGAGGGTGTGTTTTTTGCGGGCTGAAGTGTAATTTTTATCGCTAGCAGTTTGGAATGGATGCGACTTTTTTGATCACTTTTATTCCATTTTTTAAGTGACATAAAATGATGAAAAAACGCAATTTTGGCGTTTGGAATTTTTTTTCTTCTATGGTGTTCAGCGCACGGGATAAATGATGTTCTATTTTTATAGATCGGACTTTTTCGGACGCGGCGATACCAAATATGTGTAACTTATTTATTATTTTATTGTTTTTATTTGTAAAATGTGGAAAGGGGGGGTGATTTGAACTTTTGATACTTTTTTTTGTACTGTAAAACTTTATATATTTTTTTTTACTTTAACATTGAGGCCACCTATGGTACTTGACCACTAGGTGGTGCAATTGTCAATACAGTCTAATGCATAGGCAATGCATTAGAGTGTACCAAGATGGCGGTTTCCCCACTTCCTGTCTGCGGACGGAAGTGGGGCAAACTAGGACATGGAAGTGACAGTAGCCTTCCCAAAGCTCCCCACTTCCATGTTCGGTGGTCGGATCGTTGCAGCTATGCTGCAACGGTGCCGATCACCCTGACCAGGGGCGTTGCTAGGGTCCTAAAACTTCCGGGGCCCGGGCCCTTTGTGTTTTGCTCAGTAGGGCTGGTTCACATGACATTTTTCACGCCCCATTGTGACCTGCGGCATGATGTGTTTTTACAGAGAAAAACCTTCTGCTCCTGTCACTAATTTTCAGCATATTCCACATAGAGTGACCCTATATCTATATACTTGCCTCAGCAGTCACAGCACAATGAAAATCACCAATGACAAATTTACTTTTTCAAAACCCCTCACCTCCGTATGACAGTGTAATACCCCTAAATAACAGTCACCAAAACATACACCTACACATGGAGCAAATCTACCAGACAAATGATTGTTACTAAAAACACTCCTACAAAACCAAGTCCCAAAACTATTACTACAAAGGACCAAATAATCCTGCCAGACCCTGACCAAACTCAATCCCCATATGTGACCATCAGCTGTACACAGGCTCTAATTACATATATTACCGCCATATAGGGACCATATAGTGGTAGATACTAGTTGTATGTAGGCTCTGCAGAAATATAAGTGATTACACTGCAGTTACATTTAGTGACTCACCGGAGACATCATTTCTGATCACCGTCGTTCACTTTCCCTTTTCTTCTCCATCCGGTTCACACCTTCATGCTGATATCACCCGGCCAATACTCATCCCTGCAGATTTGGACACAAATATCTTAGAATCCTCACATTTCCAGCAACTCCTTAATTATAGGTATATAAGTCCCCTCAGTTAGGTAGGTGTATAGGTCCCCTCAATTAGGCAGGTATATAGATATAGGGTCAATGTCAGGCAGGTATATAGATATAGGGTCAATGTCAGGCAGGTATATAGATATAGGGCCACTCTCAAGCAGGTATATAGATATGGGGCCACAGGCAGGTATAGGGGGCCACAGGCAGTATATAGGGCCACACAGGCAGTATATGGGGCCACAGGCAGGTATAGGGGGCCACAGGCAGGTATAGGGGACCACAGGCAGTATATGGGGCCACAGGCAGTATAGGTGGCCGCAGGCAGGTATAGGGGGCCACAGGCAGTATATGGGGCCACAGGCAGTATATGGGGCCAAAGGCAGGTATAGGGGGCCACAGACAGTATATGGGGCCACAGGCAGGTATAGGGGGCCACAGGCAGTATATGGGGCCACAGGCAGGTATAGGGGGCCATAGGCAGTATATGGTGCCGCAGGCAGTATATGGGGCCGCAGGCAGGTATAGGGGGCCACAGGCAGTATATGGGGCCACAGGCAGTATATGGGGCCACAGGCAGGTATAGGGGGCCACAGGCAGTATATGGGGCCACAGGCAGTATATGGGGCCACAGGCAGGTATAGGGGGCCACAGGCAGTATATAGGGCCACACAGGCAGTATATGGGGCCACAGGCAGGTATAGGGGGCCACAGGCAGTATATGGGGCCGCAGGCAGGTATAGGGGGCCACAGGCAGTATATGGGGCCGCAAGCAGTATATGGGGCCGCAGGCAGGTATAGGGGGCCACAGGCAGGTATAGGGGATCACAGGCAGTATTTGGGGCCACAGGTAGTATAGGTGGCCACAGGCAGGTATAGGGGGCCACAGGCAGGTATAGGGGGCCACAGGCAGTATATGGGGCCACAGGCAGGTATAGGGGGCCACAGGCAGTATATAGGGCCACAGGCAGTATATGGGGCCACAGGCAGGCATAGGGGACCACAGGCAGGTATAGGGGACCACAGGCAGTATATGGGGCCACAGGCAGTATAGGTGGCCACAGGCAGGTATAGGGGGCCACAGGCAGTATATGGGGCCACAGGCAGTATATGGGGCCACAGGCAGGTATAGGGGGCCACAGGCAGTATATGGGCCAGCAGGCAGTATAGGGGGCCACAGGCAGGTATAGGGGGCCACAGGCAGTATATAGGGCCACACAGGCAGTATATGGGGCCACAGGCAGTATAGGTGGCCACAGGCAGGTATAGGGGACCACGGACAGTATATGGGGCCACAGGCAGTATAGGTGGCCGCAGGCAGGTATAGGGGGCCACAGGCAGTATATGGGGCCACAGGCAGATATATGGGGCCACAGGCAGTATATGGGGCCACAGGCAGGTATAGGGGGCCACGGGCAGTATATAGGGGCACCGAGGCAGGTAAACGCTATAAAAATAACAACATTAATACTCACCTTAGCATCCCCGGCGAGCGTGCTCTGTCCTCTTCAGCCCGCGCTCCTCCGGCAGCTCCTCGGGCGCACAGCGTGTCACAGGCTGTGCGCCCGAGGAGCTGCGGCGTGATGAGGTCATTACATCGCGCCACTGCCAGCTGAGCCGCACGGGGCCGCGCCGGGTCCTCAGCGCTAAGAGGACCCAACGCAGCCCCGCTGTGTCGGACCCGGAGACGGTCCGACACTGTCTGCGGGGCAGGGAGCGCTCGCTCTCTGCTCCGCAGAAGCCCGCAGTTGTATGTGTGTCCAGCGGACGCACATGTAGCTTCAGGGCCAGTCGGTGCTCCAGGCCCATGGCAGCGGCCTGGAGCCCAGGAGGTTCGGGGCACAGGGGGATTTATTCGGGGCCCAAGCCCCGGACAAAACAGCCTAGCAACGCCCCTGACCCTGACGATCGGTGTGCGGTAGTGTTGAGCGATTATTATCGACAAAGTTGAAATCGGCACGGTATTTACGTTGATCGGATTTTTTAGATCGCGCGATAATTTAGATTAAAATCTGTGCATAATCTATTAATATCGCGTCATTTTCGGCGCTTCCTGTCATTTTGGCCGCCCAGCAAATCAGCTTACAGAGTAGAGCAGGGTGAGATGTGTATGGTTGCGATTGGCTGGAAAAATCACATGACCTCATTTTACATAGAACAGCTCTTCCTGTTCATGATCAGTGTGTGTCAGCGTCTCATAGCAGTAGGACGTGCGCTCTGCCTCTGTCCACACAGCTCAGCAAACAGCTCAGCGAAATTATTCTATTTTTTCACAGAGACAGCTCTACTTTTAGCTGTGATCCTTAGAACTTAGTTAGATCAGAGATTTGCAGATTTTAGGTAGTTAGGCAGAGAATTTTAAAGGAGCATCTACCGCTGTAAAGTCATGGGGGGGAGCTGTGGGGGAGGGGGGCCGCGGGCGAACACAGAGAAGCTCTATAAAGTATACTGGATATTGTACAGCCAAAACTGTGTTTAGACATTGCATTGCCTTATATTAAGATACAGATCTTTTCTAGTAACTGCAGGTCTATTTGTTAGGTGCAAAACTCCACTTTTATTATCAGTATACATTTCAGATACGTGTTTTTTTCACTTTTGGTCAGTCAAGCTTTGTTGATAGAGGTACCTTGCAGTTAAATTTGAATCCAGCAATTTTGTAGTCACCACAGGTGTATTGATAGGTGCCAAAAATACCTTTTATTATCCATATACATTTCAGATACATGTTTTTTTCACTTTGGCGCAGGCCAGCTTTGTTCATAGAGCCACCTTGCAGTTAAATTTGAATCCAGCAATTTTGTAGTCACCACAGGTGTATTGATAGGTGCCATAAATACCTTTTATTTACTTATACATTTCAGATACGTGTTTTTTTTTCACTTTGGCGCAGGCCAGCTTTGTTGATAGAGCCACCTTGCAGTTAAATTTGAATCCAGCAACTTTGTAGTCACCACAGGTGTACTGATAGGTGCCAAAAATACCTTTTATTATCAGTATACATTTCAGACAGGTGTTTTTTTCACTTTTGGTCAGTCAAGCTTTGTTGATAGAGCTACTTTGCAGTTAAATTTGAATACAGCAATTTTGTAGTCACCACAGGTGAATTGATAGGTGCCAAAAAAAACGTTTATTATTGGTATACATTTCAGACAGGTGTTTTTTTCACTTTTGGTCAGTCAAGCTTTGTTGATAGAGGTACCTAGCACTTAAATTTCAATCCAGCACTTTTGTTTTGATTTGAAGGATTTGAGAATAGCTGTGATTTGCTATCTTTTAATAAGAGACTTTCCAAAACTCTTCCATACCTTCTCAAATTTTTATCTTTCTGAACATGGAGCGAAATGCAGGTGGTAAGCGAGCAAAGAGGAGGGTAGGACATGGAGGTAGAGGTACGAGAGACGGTGCTCCTTCCAGTGCTGGCGACAACACGCAAGCCAGCGGATCGTCTGTTGCAGGACCGTCAGGCCTGTCATCGCTGGGTCAGGGCCCTGTGAATCCAGCAATCTTACCTCCTCATCCTCCCAGTCACGGCCACAAATGTCGTCATCAGCATCATCAGCACCCGTCCAACATGAAGCGAAGGCAGCCCAAATGTCAACTCGTGTACCCACCACTGTGGATAATCCATTTTCTGAAGACCTCTTTGATGACAAAATGCGGTTGGGGTCAGAAGGCATGTTAAAAGATCAAGAGGCCAAAGATGATGATTTTCTCTGCTCTGACGCCCAGTTACTGATGCCATCAGAGGAGGAGAAGGAAGCCGGTCAATCGGCAAAAATCCCGGGCGGTCGGCAATGCCTTGCAGTCCCTCTTGCTTGTAGCCCGCAGCTCCTGGATGCAGAATGTCAGGACGACCAAGTCACCTGTGTTGATGATGATGATGATGACGACATTGCGGATCCAACGTGGTCTTTTCAGCAGAATTTGCTTGCGAGCGCTTCATCACTGGACGAGGAGGAAGACGATGGGGTAGTGTCAGTACAGGTCCCACCTTTAAAAAGGGAGAGGGCGTTCTCAGAAGTCTGCTGATATGATTCCACCAGCTACGATCAGCGGAAACACCGCTCCTCGCCTAACGCCGTCAAAAAGGTCCAGGACCTCTCAAGTCTGGGCCTTCTTTGAGCAAGCCTCTGATTCACCCAGCGATGCCATATGCCGCCTTTGCCGTAAACGCATAAGTAGAGGCAAGAATCTTAGGTGTTTAACCACCACCAACATGTCTAGTCACATGCAGCAAATGCATGAGTTGAAATGGAGGCAACACTTGGCCAAAAAAGGCCAGAGGACGCCGGGCTTCCCAACCACTGTCAACCCTTGTCTCCCCCTTTCCCCCTCCCCGCCACCCCCAAGCGTTCCTCAGTGCCCTGTCTCTAGAGTCATGATCAGGGATCACCCTCCGCTTAGCCTCCCCCGTCGCCAGATCCCATCAGCACCACCAGAGCCCCTCCTACCCTTTTCCCCCCTTTCGCCTTTTTGATGACCTGATGCCTACAGGGCCGTCTAGCACCCCAGCTTCTGTCTTCCAGGTTTGGGAGCAGAAGAAACATTTAAACCCCAAACCCTTCCCCAAACCCAAAAAGCCTGAATGTGGCATTGCAGGCTTTTGGCCGGGGAAAATGTTGCCTTTCCGTTGGTGGACACAGATGGGTTCCGCCCGTCATGGCCCTTGCCTTCCCCAATCCGATGCCGAGCAGGATTTCTTTGCCAGAAAAGCCATCCCTCCCCTGGCCGCCCGTGTATCTAAAATTTCAGCGCATTGTCTGCATTTTTGCCCGGAAAAGTAATCTGCCCCCGAAACATGGATAGTAAGCAGGGCCCAAAAGGCCCGCTATATTTTTGAAGCTCACTGGGTGAGCTGGGTGGTGTCTCGGGGGGTGAGGGTGGCTCTCGGCTCGGCGCAACGCTCTTAAAAATCGCAGGGACGGTGAGGGTCTTTCCCCCAAGGGCCCCTCTGGTGGCATATGTGCCCGGGAAAAACCCCAGGAGTGTTTTAAAAATTAAATCTGTCTTGGAGCCCGTCCACACCAGGTCAGGAGCTGTGGACGGCTGAAACGAGACCGAGCGCTGGCTGGGTTACAAGAGCCTTGTCCCGGGAAGGTGGTGTCGATAAGGGCAAAATTGCGGGCCCCCCTTAAGTGGGTGGCTGGGCACATCCCTTGCCTGGCACATGTCTGCCCTTGTATCCAAAAATTTTTCTAAAGAGTACCGGGTCTGGACTGCCTGTTGGGGGAAGGCTCGAGGATGAGTTCGATTTCCCCACCGTTCCACCCTGTTCGCCCCCCCTGGCGTGTTGCAGCGTCAGCTGGCCCCCCGTAACCGTTCATTATTGAGTGGAAACATGCGGAAATTCCACCCTCCACATGCCCCGCGATTGTGGCAGCAGCGCAATCCCATTACCAGTCAAAGGGGACACAGGGCCCCTGACAAGCAGCGGTGGGACCTCGGGGTGTTAGCCCCCGAGAGTGGAGGCAGGTGAATGAGCTTGCACCATCCTTGCCTTTTGAAGAACCCCCAAAAATGGTCGTGCGGAGTGCCCTTGCAGCATGGCATTGGGGTGATCTTGTTCTGGAACGATCGTTGGACACTCTAAAAAAGGGGTCCCCAGCGACGGGGAGGAGACGGACACAGAGCGGAACGGAGCCTTTCTCCCTCGAATCCCAAGGCCCCGACAGTTTTTTAATTTTATCGGCCTTCATTAGGCAGTGGTTGGGGTCCAGGGCTGTGCAAGGCAGCGACAGTCTCGGGTGCTCATCTCGGCAATAGGGCTGTGTTAAAGCTGTGCCGGGGGAAGCGGGGGAGGGGAGGGGGGGGGAAGGAGGAGGAGGGGGGGAATTTCCCTGGGACACGACGTTCCGACGTCCCTGCCTTGGAAAGAGTTTGGGCGAATTTGAGGGGAGGGGGGAAGATGAGGAAGATCAGTTTGCTAGGCCCCTGACCCAGGGGTTTGGGGAAAAATCAAGGCCCCATCTCTCCATGAGTGCTTGGTGTCCATTTCCTCCATTGATCCTGCATTAGGCCCTCAAAATGAACAAAGTTATGGGGGGCCCACCCCCCTGGACCCCCGGTAAAAAACAAAAACTCAGCACTTTTTCCACCCCCCCAAATAGAGAGTAAAATGCGGAAAATAGACTTGTGTTGATCAACTGGAGAAATCTGTTGCGCCCGCTTACTTTCCCCCAAATGTCCCGGGGGAAAACAACATCAGGGGACGTGACAGCAGTGGGAGTGCCAAGTAGCCATAGCGGCAGCAGAGCAGCAGGCAAGGTGGCAGAAGCCTATGGGTGCCTCTGGCAATCTTTATTTACCACCTCACCAAGCTGCAATCGGGCACCATCAACACACAGAGACCAGTTTAAGATCATGGTGAGATATCTGCGTTCAACCCGAGTTTTTGTATGTGTTCCGGACCCCCAAAAGCTTCTGGGTATCAAAATGGACGAAGGCCGAGCTCCCCGCCACGCCATAGAGGTGTTGTCCTGCCAGCAGCCCGGTATTCTGAGGGACCTTCAGCACAGTGGAGGGGTCTTACAGACAAATGCATCCGGCTTTCCACAGATAATGTGGATCGTTTTATTTCATCAAGATGATCAGGGATGGATCTTAATGATGTTTGGCCCAATTTCCCGGGGCCTATTAGTTGCCCGGGCTACTTCACATTTCCCTTTTTAAACAGAAATGGGCCTCTTAAAAATTTTTTTTTTTAAAAAGATAATTTCTTACTGCAAATTTTTTTCTCTTTTCCCCAAAAGTTCATTTTGCTGGTTTTGCTGTGGGAGACGTAAAAAACAGCAAGGTTTCATGACAACACCGTATTCCCTTTTATCACTTTATCTTTTTGAAAATTTTTGCATTGTCAAGGTTTTTAGGTTATGTTGCTGTGATTATTTTCAGCTATAATTATGGTCTTTGGAACAGAAATGTGGCTTTAAGTGGGATTTCTCCATCCAATTTTTTTAATAGTGTGAGAAGTCTATTTATAATTTTTTGGGGGGCTGTTGCTGTGAGATACAGCTATAAAATTTTGGTCCTTTTTGGGGATGAAATGTGGCTTTAAGTGGGATTTCTCCTTTACAAATTTTTTAAAGTGGCTTAGAAGCATATTTATAATTTTTTGGGGTCTTTTTGCTGTGAATACGCAATAATATGGTCCTTTGGGAAAAGAAAAATGGCTTTTAAGTGGCATTTCTCCCTCACAATTTTTAACGTTGGTGAAATCATTTTTTTTAATTTTTTTTGGGTCATGCTGCTTTGAAATGCAGCAATACTACAGGTCCTATTTTAAAAAAAAAGTTGTTTCTAACAGAATTTGTTCTTCACAATTTTCAAAAAGGGCTCATGGGTCTTTTTTTGAATTTTTGGGGGCATTTTTTGTGAAAATTTCAGCTACAAAATGTTGTTTCTAACCATTTGTTCTTCAAATTGTTAAAGTGGGCTCAAAGGGGATGGTGCTGTCAGAAAAAAGGAATAGGTAGGCCCTGTTAATGGAAAAATTGCAAAAAGACTTGTTTTTGCAAAATCTTTAAAAATAGCTTGCAATACTGTATTTAGACAACCCATTTAAAACAATTAAAAAGAGAAAAAAAGACATGGTGGGATTCATCCTATTTTAAAAAAAGTGTTTCTAGAATTAAACTACAAAAAACTTTTTCTGTACAAAAAAGCTGGAAAAAAAAACCTCTGAATTTTAAAGGGGGGTACAGGAAGACTTGACCAGATGTAGGTTATTCAGAGGACATGGAGTATGGAGGGCCGACAGAGAACAAAGAACAGAGACAATTTCCTCCGCACGTTGAGTAAATGAGAAAAAGAATGCCCAAAAAAAAAGGGCACCTGGGTGGAGGTTAACCACCAGTATTTTTCCAAGTGAAGCTCAAAAGGTCCCCACTCAAATGGGGGGGCAAGCGCTACCCGGGCTTGACTGTGTTGGGAAGGTGGAGCTTACCCACACTTCCCCTTTCCCCACTTGCTTCAGCATGACTGTTTTCGTTGCTGGTCTAAGGGGTTTTTACCCTGTTAATAGATGACGGATTCTGGGGCTGGAGCATATGGGGTGCATCATTTTATTCCAGGGGAGTCTGTCCCTAATCACTGAAGAAGGATTTGGAGGAAAAATGAAACCATTGAATTGATTGGCTGAATCACTCTATCAGAAGCCAGGAGGGCAAATGTCTTCTCAACTAAGAAGTGTTTTGGGGATAATTAGGACATTTGTATTACTTATGGGGTGTGCGGACGAATTAACACATCTACTCGTGTAAAAATACCTTTAAAATCTGCAGGGAGGGGTGTATGTTGTATGTTATCACACTTGAAAAAATAGCAAAATGATAATAATGTAAAACTATAAATAAAACTTCCCTAAATACGTTCAAAAACGTCGTTTCTTTTACTGACTACAACAGCAGAAAAACACTTAATTAAGCTTCGGATATGAATTATGCTACAGTCAAAATTTCTTCTTTGGCGTTGAACAACACCGTTTCTTTTACTGACTACAACAGCAGAAAAACGCTTAATTAACCTTCAGATATTAATTATGCTACAGGTAAAATTTCTATTTTGCCGTTGAAAAAACACAGTTTCTTTTACTGACTACAACAGCAGAAAAACAATTAATTAACCCTTGGATCTAAATTGCTCAAAGAAAATGAGCTGCCAAAAATTAACAGCTATGTAGCGTGTTAAAACGACTTGTATTTTACTGACCACAACAGAAGAAAAACACTTAATTAACCTTCTGATATGAATCATGCTACAGGCAAAATTTCTTCTTTGATGTTGAAAAACACCGTTTCTTTTACGGACTACAAAAGCAGAAAAACACTTAATTAACCTTCGGATATGAATTATGCTACAGGCAAAATTTCTTCTTTGGCGTTAAAAAACACAGTTTCTTTTACTGACTACAACAGCAGAAAAATACTTAACTCTCGGATCTAAACTGCGCAAAAAAAAATGAGCTACCAAAAATTACCATCTAGGTGGCTTGTTAAAGCGACATGTATTTTACTGACTACAACATCAGAAAAACACTTATTTAACCTTCGGATATGAATTATGCTACAAAATTTCTTCTTTGGCGTTTAAAAAAAACCTTTCTTTTGCTGACTACAATAGCACAAAGATGTTTAATTAGCCCTTGGATATGAATTGCACAAAAGAAATGAGCAGCCAAAAATTAACTGGTATTTGGATCGTAAAAACACTGTTTCTTTAACCCCTTAACGACCCTGGGTGTATGAGTACGTCCCAGGGCCGCTAAGACGCTTTGCAGGGGGATCGCTCCGCGAATGGGCAGCGTCGCCCGCCTGCGCTGTTTAACCCATCAGACACCGCGGCAAAGATGGCCGCGGCGTCTGAAAGAATGACGATCAGTGCCGCACACTAGTGATGAGCGATTACGTTGACTATCGTCATCGGGTCGATAGTCAATATCGGCAATTATCAATAAGATATCCGATAGTCGATAATAGATTATCGCCGATGACCATTAAAGTCTATGGGAGAGGAACAACACCTTCATTATTACACCCAAACAGGGCTGGAGAAGCTGGAATTAACATCCACAACAGTCAAATGGATACATGCTACATCTTAAGCAACACACTTAGGTTATAAAAGCCACAGAAAAAAGTCCCAGACCATTCACTATCCCTGTCTTGTACCACAGCATGACCCTTAAACCTGCATCACCCACAAATTAAAAAGTGCCAGAAGGCAGTATGATTTGAACCATCATTTTACTTGAACTGGACATTGAATATCCCTGTCCTGCAAGGCAGCATGAGCCCCAAACCTGCATGACCCCCAGATTTAAAAAGTGCCGGAAATAGGAGTCTTTTAACCATCATTTTAGTTGAACTTGACATTAACTATATCTGACCTGTACCGCAGAATGACCATTAAACCTGTCTGACCCCCAGATTAAAAAGTGCTGGAAAAAGGAGTCTTTGAACCACCATTTTAGTTTCACTGGACATTGGGCTATACTTTTG